>OY804606.1:34224146-34371083 GCA_963680895.1 Fragum sueziense
TTTTGACAACCCAATCATCAAGAGTAAGTATTTTAAAAATCTTTTCCTTCAAAGAGTTCTATACTTTAATCCTTTCCAAATCAGCGAATCAGTGATGCCTTTTGACATACACACACAGGTCTTAAAGCTTGGGAAAATATTGAAGAGGAGAAAATGCTGACTGGTAACCAGCATTTTCTCCTTATTCCTCAATATTTTTCTCCTTGGCAAAGAAAGTTATCATTCTGACAGTCAGATGTTCTTGTCTTCATTATCTTTTGATTTGGCCATTTAGGGAAAAAAGTAGAACAAGAGCTGTCACTGTAAGATGACAATGCCCCCGACACCGCTTTGATTTTAAATTATGGCCAATCTATGTTCAAGGTCAAGGTCATCCAGGGGTCAAGGTCACCAAAGTATGTGCCTACAGAAAGGTAATGTACCAAGGAATGTTGTGGTAAAGTATGAAGCGAATATGTTAAGTAATAAGGAAGTTATGGCCAATGTTAAAGTTTTTGGACGGAATGACGGACAGTCAGACAGACGGACGGACAGACAGACGGACGGACGGACAAGTCAAATTTATGATGCCTCCCTATCGGGGGGCATAAAAATTGTACTTTTCTGTTTTCTAGTGATGCAAATATTCTACAACAGCTTTCAAAGTGGACATTACTTGAGAATCTATGGCTTGGAAAGGATTGCCACATTACCAGACAAAATTTTAGACTGTCCAAATTCAAAGATGTTGCAAATGACAATTTCAAGTCAATTACAGCATTACCAGACAAAATTTTAGACTGTCAAAATTCAAAGATGCTGCAAATGACAATTTCAAGTGAATTAAATCTTACCCTTTTTAGTCTTAGGGTTGAAAACATTGTGGAAAATGAAAAAAATGCTTATCATAAACAATTTCTTCATTTTCTATTATGTTTTCCAAAGCTTGAATATCTTGAGGATAGTCATTAAGTGTCATTGTGTAGGAATGTTTGTTCTTTCTTTGGGAAGAAAGTTTTGACTTCATGACATATTTTGTACATTTAACTGAAAAAAAAACTTATTTTTTTAAATAGAAAAGATATAAAATGGATAAACTCTAGAATGAAATTAAATTGTAAAGAATTACCTAAGCATGAAAAATCAGTCAGAGAATGCATTGTTTAATACAGGAAGAAACTTTGTTTAATGAATCGGTTGATTGAAGTTTTTTGTTCAATAATAATATTTCACTGCAAGAACAATGGATATATTTAAAATAATATTTTTTTACCTTTATGCAGGGGCATTTCGTTTGTTTTCAAGATAGTTACATCACTTTCAACAATTTCTTACTGTAAAAGTCTTTATTTTCGCGAGCTCAACATTTCCCGATTTTGATGTCTGGAATATATTCAATTCGCGAGCGGTTGATGTAAAGATCGTGTATTTCCATCATTTTCCGTAAATCATTGTTTTGTTAATTTCCGTACAGGTCTGTTTAAAATCGATCAATAAATGAGTGATGTTTGTGTGAAATATTTTTCACACCTTTGTTTAATTTATACCTGTTCTCGCACCTTTGTTCACTTAACACACCTGTTAACCCTTTCCCAAACAAGACCTGGTTTTGACGTCTATAAAAGAAAGGACTTTGGAAAACATTGAGACAAAAGAAGAAACTGCTGATAATCAGCAGTTTCTCCTTTTGTCTCAATATTTTCTGTGCCACATTTTACTCAAATCCTATCTTCAATAGCACCCATTTTGTCATTTGTTGCAGTTTTTGAAGTGGATCACCCTAAAATTCTGTCGTTTGGGAAAGGGTTAATAGGAAAATACAGATATTGTTAACTATTGTTCTTTCATTATAATCGGTGTTCAAAGTTTAAAACGCCCTAACTTATTTATGTTACTATAACACTTCCATTGATTACTTATATGCGAAAAGCTACTCAATTATCAACATTTTTTATCGTAACATATTTAAAAATAGGACTCTGATGCATAAAAGTAAACATTAAAACCGTTAAAAGATGATTAATTATGAATATAATCTATATTGATGTGCTAGTAACTTGATATGTACATGCACAATTTGGAAAGGTTCCGACATTCGGCCAACCGTCGGTAATCTCTGGCATTCAGCAGACTGTTACATTCACGAGAATAATGAATTCACGAGACGACCCATTCGCCAATATTAGCAAAAATTTAGTCTTCGTGAATAGACTTTTACAGTAAGTCATATCATGATTAAGTTCACTTATCCACCCAATCTGATTAAAACCAGAACTTGGGCTAAGTTTTATCTTGTTTCATACAGAAACATCTGATAGTCACCAGTTAGAGGTCATCTTCACTGACTCCAGGAATTACTATATAAATCTATTCTAACCTAGTAAATCAAATCTTTTGTTGTGTATAGCTTTCCACGACAAACACATGCAAACAGTTGATTCTGCACTAAAGTAAGCTGTTATCACAGGGTAGTTTTCGTTTTCAATCGTTTTCAGATTTTCACAAAACGCTTGATTGATTGGTCAGAGGAAAATGTCATTGAAGATGACACCCTATTAAATGGGTGCCTGTCAGATGTTACTGTGAAGTTTCAAGACAATAGGCCCTATAGTTTCAAAGTTATGGACTGGACACGAATTTGCTAACTGAATCAAACAAAATCAAACAAAGGGCAGTAACTCAAAAAATACAAATGGTAGAGTTGTTGTTCTTAAACTCTGCACACCCTAGCTATGAGATTCATACACCTGTGAAGTTTCAAGACTATAGGCCTTATATTTTCAAAGTTATGGACCGGACACGAATTTACTAACTGAATCAAACAAAGGACAATAACTCAAACAAGAGCCGTCACAGACGGATTATGCTCCCCAAATAAGTGTTTGTCACAAAATAAAAACTATCATACATTAAGCCCCCTTTTCCCATGACAGCTTTTTTGTACACACATTATTTATAGAATATGGTCTAGAACATACTATTTATTACATGAGCACAAAATTTCATTAAATTCTGCCCATTAGATGAAGAGAAATAAGAGAAAAACTAATTTTTACACTAAGGCCCCTTTTTCCATGACACAGCCTTAAATTTACAAACAGAGAAAAAAGTCCCTAGATATTGACCCAGGGAGTTCACATGTGAAGTTTCATTGAATTTGGCCCAAGGGTTGCTGAGATATGGCTGTGGACGGACGGACAGACACACAGACGGACGGACGGACAGCGTGGCGACTATATGCTCCCCCGAAATTTTTTCGGGGAGCAAAAAAATACAAATGGTAGAGTTGTGGTTCTTGCGCTCTGCACACACTAGCTATGAGATCTATACACCTGTGAAGTTTCAAGACCATAGGCCTTATAGTTTGAAAGTTATGGACCGGACACGAATTTGCTAACAGACAGACAGACGGACAGACAGACGATGCAGACAATAACATAATACCACCCTTCGGGCGTATAAAAATGCTACACCCAAATTGATTGTCTTGAATTCTTTGTTGCACGTGATATTGTATCGATCTATCGACTGACAACCAAAATCATTGTTTGTCCTAGATTCTACGTTGGGCAGAGCGGTCTATCGAATGGCATTTGGTCAATCACCTAATCATATGACCAGTGGTGTGAACAAGACTTGGGCCAATGACCAAGTTTTCTGAAAATGTGAAGATTACCAAATCCAACGCCTTAAACTTTTCTCCCATAATGTCTGGTTTTGTCTTCCCTAGTAAAAATAGTTGGAAAAGCATTGAGAGAAAAGAAGAAATTGCTGATAATTAGCAATATCTCCTTTACCCTCAGTATTTTCCATGCTGTTACATACACTTTTTCTACTTGTTACATTAACCCATTACCACATAGTGACCCTTTATGACTCCTCTAACGCAAAGGGCTTGGGAAAACATTTTGGAAAATGAAGAAATTGCTTGTGACAAGCAATTTCTTCATTTCCCACAATATTTTCTACCCAAAGAGACCAAAAAATGTTATATTTCACTCATTTGATATGTTGTCGGAAACATATTTGAACTTAGATTAGTCTAAATGTTTGTCTTTTGGTACTGGGTTAACTGTAGCTTTCAAATCTTAAGTTCCAATTTTTGCCATTTGGGAAAGGGTTAACAATTAAATTTGGACCAGTCAGTCTAAATTTGTAAAGTGAACCATTAAAGGGTCCCATGCTAGATTGTCGGAGGTGAAAAATATATTCAAGAAATACCCTATCATGGAATTGTCATTGTTACCTGCCAAGCTAGAATAGATTTCTGTACAAAAACAAGATGTGTTTGTGAAACACAAATGCCCCCGAAATGGCCATTTTTCGAAAATGTTAAGTTTTCGTGGAGTAAAGGGTTATTAAGGGTTAAGGAATGACCTTGAGGAAGGTCAAATTGCATGGAACAGGTAGATGTCATTGAAAGGAAGTTGCATACCAAATTTTAGCTTTGTATGTCAAATACTTTTGGAGAAAAGGCAAAGGTTAAGTTTTCGGAGTAAAAGTTTTCGTAGAGTAAAGGGTTGATAAGGGTTAACGGATGACCTTGAGGAAGGTCAATTTGCATTGAACAGATAGATATCAGTGTAAGGAAGTTACATACCAGATTTGAGCTTTGTATGTCAAATAATTTTGGAGAAAAGGCAAAGGTTAAGTTTTCGGACAGACGGACGGACAGACGGACACAGGTAAAACAATATGCCCCCGATCTCTCGATACGGGGGCATAAAAATACAATAAAGTTCATAAAGTTCACTAATTCATTTAGTTCTACATCAAGTTTGTGTATAATAAGCTGACCCGCACATCATATTTCTTGTAACAATTTTTTGGGAAACTGCACTTTAAACTTTGAATCAGTGATAAAATTTCTTTTTCTTTTGGCCCTAGATAATATAATGCACCACATAACAATACAAACTTTGACTGTCTCCATGTTGTTCTGTCACCCCTAAAAAAACTAGCATGGGCCCCTATAATATATATGTGACCCGTCACGCTAAAAGGGACCTTATCCGAACTCCAAAAATCCAAATTTGGACAAATTTGTCAGACTCAGCTCAGGTAAACCAGATCCCGTATGCGAGAAATGAACATATAGTTAGATAGGGAAAACATTCCGGATTTAGAAAATTACATTAAAGTGAAAAGTGTCGGCCCTAGTCTGGCTGCGTGGACTGCGCAGACAGGCTAGGGTCGATATTTTTCACACACCCGATAAGGTCCCTTTTAGCGCGACGGGTCACATATGTATCAAAAATATTTTTAGTTGAAGAACATTAAACCATTCTTTCCCTCAGGTGCTGATGAAAACAAATTGTAAATTTATTTGTACTTACATCTACTACATTTTCATCTGCAGCTGTAAAATAAACAACAAAATGTCAGCAGTTTTCTTATCCCTTCCCAAACTGCAATTTTCAGACATGTCCAATTAGAAAGGGGATGTAAATGGCAAAAGTCATGTTGAACAAGATGTGTTTAAGAAACACAAATGCCCCCGAAATGGCCATTTTTCGAAAATGTTAAGTTTTCGTAGAGTAAAGGGTTATTAAGGGTTAAGGGATGACCTTGAGGAAGGTCAAATTGCATGGAATAGGTAGATATCATTGAAAGGAAGTTGCAAACCAAATTTTAGCTTTGTATGTCAAATACTTTTGGAGAAAAGGCAAAGGTTAAGTTTTCTGACAGACGGACAGACAGACGGACAGACAGACAGATGGACAGACACGGGTAAAACAATATGCCCCCAATCTCTCGATACGGGGGCATAAAAATACGGGATTTTTTGTAAAATGAGGCCCCAGAAATTCAGCATTTTTTTTTTTTTTCTCTGGACGTTTTCAAAGACTTTTCTATCGGTCTTGTTTCCATAAGATGCAATCTTTTATTAGTACAGTATAGTACATTAAAAGTGTCCCTGGACAACATATAATTATCTTGCTGCAGAAGTTTGTAACCATAGAATACGGTTATAAGTTAAAATTGTATTGTCCGTAAATATTGACCTGAACCCGATGAATATGCAATGAGCAATTGTGACACGGAATAATCCATACTCGCTAGCAATCCTCACTGTCGAGCAGAGTCGATATTTACATAAGCATTATGACTTTGTATTCTACACATGCTTATGTGTCAACATATGTTGGAGAGTGATTATTTCGCATTACAATAACTCATTGCATATTCCACAGGTTCAGGTCAATATTTACGGACAATATGTCAAGGAAACATTAGCACAGGTAGTTTCGATCTCAGCATACACTAGTGCTGTGACTCTTATAGCTCCCCATAATAAAGAGCAAGGATCTGGAAAAACGTCCTTTATGACATTTGAGAACAACCTCGATCCAGACAAGCCAGTGCATACGCACAGTCTGATCAGGATCCATTCTGTCCTCAAATAGCTTCTTCGAGATTTGTAGCAACTGTAAAACAGCAACATTGACCCTGATCAGGCTGCTATTAGGTACATGCTGATCTTGAAACATGGCTGTCTCAGATGCTTTAACCCATTACCAAACAACAAAATTTTAGCCTGCTCCAAACTCATAGGTGTTGCAGACGACAAGTCCCATTGAACAAAATTTAATATTTTTTGGTCTTTCTTGGTAGAAAACATTGTGGAAAATTAAGAAATTGCTTTTCACAAGCAATTTCTTCATTTTCCACAATGTTTTCCAAAGCTGTTATTTTGTGGGACGTCAAAAAGCGTCAATGTGTGGGAAAGATTTTAGGGACGTTTTTCAAGATTCCAGCTCAATTATAAAAGTTACAATTGTAACAAAGTAACAAACTTACCGAGATCATCTAGTGTTTGTCCAAGACAGCCACTGAGCATTACAAACAGAATCCAACATACATATACACACTGCTTCATTATCTGTAAGAAACATTAGGTTAAAACAAGAGCCGTCACAGACGGATTATGCTCCCCGAATAAGTGTTTGTCACAAAATAAAAACTATCATACATTAAGCCCCCTTTTCCCATGACAGCTTTTTTGTACACACATTATTTATAGAATATGGTGTAGAACATCCTATTTATTACATGAGCACAAAATTTCATTAAATTCTGCCCATTAGATGAAGGGAAATAAGAGAAAAACTAATTTTTACACTAAGGCCCCTTTTTCCATGACGCAGCCTTAAATTTACAAACGGAGAAAAAGGTCCCTAGGTATTGACCCAGGGAGTTCACATGTGAAGTTTCATTGAATTTGGTCCAAGGGTTGCTGAGATATAGCTGTGGACGGACGGACGGACACACGGACACACGGACGGACGGACGGACGTACGGACGGACAGCGTGGCGACTATATGCTCCCCCGAAATTTTTTCGGGGAGCATAATAAAGATGGTTTTGTCAATTAACTTGTAAAGGCATATTACCTCAGAGTTAGCATCCAACAATAGATCAAAAAGGCTAAGGAAAACATGATCGAAAATAAAAGTTTCTGATATTTCAAAAAGTACTTCACTTCACGACTGATTTTACAATCAAATGCATTTCATTATCTCCAACTCCTTTGAAAATTTGTATCAGTGCAAACTTTTGGTTATGATACAAAATATTTGTAGCCATAGCAATTTAACTTAACAAGTTACGGTCTACTTTTTATTCAAAAGAATAGCAAAATTAATATTGAATAGATGTTATTATTAATGTCCTCCTTTTGTCAAAACATTGCTAAACTCCTACCCAAACAAGACACATGTTTTAAGACCCTAACAAAAAAGGCTTTAGGGCAAAAGAAAAATGCTAATAATCAACATTTTCTCCTTTTGTCACAATATTTTCTAGGCTACCATGTACACAAATTCTTTGTTTTTCAAGATACAATTTGTCGCCAGCAGCAACTTTTGAATCAGACCGGTCTAAATTGGCGCCATTTTGGGAAAGGGTAATTTGCCTTATAGGATGAAACATCCGGGATAGTTATTTTCCATATGTTAACCCATTACCACACATTTTGATACCCCAGAAGATAAAGGCTTCAGAAATCATTGTGGAAAATGAAGAAATTACTTGTAACAAGCAATTTCTTTATTTCCAACATTGTTTTCTACCCCCAAAGCCCACATAATTCAAATTACATTCATTTTAAATTGTTGTCTGCAATGTCTTTAAATATAGACCAGTCTAAAATTTCGTCGTTTGGTAATGGGTAAATTAAAGGCGAGTAATGAAATTACTTACCTATTTGTGTGAAGACTCCTTTGATGTCCAAACTTTTCTCCTTTGCTCTCAATGGATAGAATTCAAATCACAGAAGTATTAAAACTCACACGCTCCCAGGAAATTGGTCAAACTAAATGAATGACTCTTTTAACAATTGACATAGGTAAATATTAAACACTTTTTATACAATTGATTTTCATTGATTTGTTAAAAATAAATATGAAGTGAAAAGGGGTTTAAATTTGCTAAAAATACATCCATTTTTATGGTGTAGTGAAAAAGGACCATACATGAAAATTATGCAATTACTCATTAGACACATTTCTCCCTCTACCTCAATGTTTTGAAGGGCTTTAAAGAGTAAAGTTGTCATAACATATCACTAGAAAAGGGACAATTAAAAAGTAAAGGACTGAAATTGCGTAAAAAGAGATATCATTTCACTTTTCAAAGAATGTCCTAAGCAGTGCGTAACATTTTCCTGATTTAAAACAATAGCAGAAAAGTTATTTTTGAAAATAATGATTTACCCTTTTCAACACAATCCATTTTGACTTAACCCTTCCCCAAACAGAAAAAATGTTAAGGCAGTCCTATTCAAAAGCTGCTGTAGACAACAAAATTGATGTTAAAAAAAGATCCGATTTATGTACAATACAGCATAGAAAATATTGAGACAAAAGGAGAAACTGCTGGTTATCAGCAGTTTCTTCTATTGTCTCAATATTTTCCCAACACATTTCTATTGAGGATGTCAAAACCAGGTTTTGTTTGGGAAAGGGTTAAAAAGCTTTTTGCAAAGCTTTGATGAGAAAAAAGAATCCAATTCTAATATTCATTTTCTTCAATTTGTTTACCTATCTATAATTCTACAAAACCTTGTCAAAGTCGAAATTCATGGGCCCATAATAAGGCATTATTCCATTCCTACACAAGGACCCTTTTTGACACCCAAAACGTAGTGGAGGCATTTTTTTCATTTTTCACAATATTTTCAAACAGGAAAAATTTTTTAAAAAAATCATTCACTTGAAATTGTTGTCTGCAACATCTTTAAATTTGGTTGAATGTACCATTTTGCAGTCCGGTAATGGATTAATTTGAGATCTTGGAAAAGTGGCCTTTATAACTGGCGTAGCTAGCCTAAAATAAAGTGTACACAAAAAACATGCCCAATGAATAAGGGGAGGTTTGATGGCGACTCCATACAGCTGGGAGTGGGTCTTGAAGGCATCTCCCAGAATTTTCTTTTTTAAATTTAATGTAGATGCGTATGAAATGGCCTGCATACCAAATGCCTACCTGGAGTTATGAATGACCATGGTCATTAGTGGCTCCTGGTGGGTATTTTGGTATGCATTTGAATGGCGATTCAGGTGTTTATTTCAAGGGAAACAAAACAAAAATCCCCTTTTTTTTTAATTTTGCGATGTGTATGCAATTGCAGTTTTGCATACGGGTTGGAACCCCTATGTTTATGGTATTGGAGACAAACATAGACCAAGATAAACCTGCAAACATATACAGTCTAATCTAGATCCATGCTGTTCTATAACAGCTTTTGCGTGACCTTGAGCAACTCTTAGAGTTGGAAGGTTGGTTAACTGACATTTAACCCATTCCCACACATTGACTCTTTTTGATTTCCCACAAGATGATTGCTCGGGAAAACATTGTGGAAAATGAAGAAATTGCTTGTGTTTCTTCATTTTCTATCCCAAAAGACAATTCTATTTAAAGGGGGTGTCTCACGAATAGGAAAAATAACATGGGAGTCTGCCCACGCTCGGAATTTAATGAAATTTGGCGTGAAGTTAGTACACTAGATAACGGTTCATATTCATGAAATGTTTCAACTCGAACATTCCAGAAAACAATTTTCTCGGAATTTTAAGTTTTCACCATGAAAAAAGAGGGTACCGTGATTAAAACAGTGTGCAAGCGTTCTGATTGTTAGTTTTATCGCGTAATTTATTCTAAAAATAATGCCCAGTAGTCCGTTATCCTGTATGAAACAAAAATATATATAATTATGTACAAAAAATTTGTTTTATGTCAACTGGTGTAAGGGGGTAACCCAAAAATTCATTGTTTTTAAATATTTTAAGCAAATTCTGTTCAAAAATTTTCTTTGTTCTAGTTTTTGTCAAGATTTGAAAGTTATGTAAAAGTTGCGCACAAATATACTGATGATTATCGTGAAATATCGAGAAAAAATAAAACCGGTAAAATGTTGCTTTTGGAATTTCCCCCTGAATAGTGCACATTTCCAAGAATGGACAAAATTAAGATTTTTTAAAAATTACTTTTTTCAAATGTTTTGTTTACTTTTTTGGTTATTTCAGTTTACCCGAGGATAAATCAAGATGCAATGCATTTTTTCGATTATTTCCTGTCATCTGTCTGTGTGTCTGTCTGTCTGTTGGCATTTTCTAAAAAAATCTTTTTTTCTCGCAATCTGATATGTAAATCTTTTTGAAACTTGATAAAAAGTATCCTCGGGTTAAAGGAGTACAACTCTGTGTATTAGAATTTCTTTTTGTCATAAACATTTGTTGCTGCGGCAGCATAAAAGGGGAAACATTTCATATAATAAAAATAAGCTCTTTTTGTAAAGCTTTACACAGCCATGAGGTTTTAAATTTTGTATGTAAGTTGGCTAAGGGGTAGACTTCAAAGTTGGTTACAATATTTTTGTCCAGGGTCACATTAGATCTTGTCCCAGGTGTACCTACTTTACAACAAGAGGGCCATTGGCCCTGAAGCGCTCACCTGATATAATAACTTTGTGTATACCAATTTTCAGGTTGATAGGACAAAAAATGTGACCTCTAGGATGCAACACAAGGTTTAACTAAGATTTGACCTCGTGACCTAGAATTGATCAAGACAATCATTCTGATCAATTTTCAGGTTGATTGGGCAAAAAATGTGGCCTTTAGAGAGCACACAAGGTTTTACAAAGACTTTACCTCATGACCTAGTTTATGGCCCCAGATGACCCAATTTCGATCTTGTCCAAGAATTGATCAAGACAATCATTCTGATCAATTTTCAGGTTGATTGGGCAAAAAATGTGGCCTCTAGAGTGCACACAAGGTTTTTCTAAGATTTGACCCTGTGACCTAGTTTTTGACCCCAGATGACCCAATTTCGAACTTGTCTGAGATTACAACAAGACAATCATTCTGAGCAAATTTCATGTTGATTAGGCAAAAAATGTGGCCTCTAGAGTGCACACAAGGTTTTTCTAAGATTTGACCCCGTGACCTAGTTTTTTACCCAAGATGACCCAATTTCAAAATTGTCCCAGATTTCATCAAGACAATCATTCTGATCGATTTTCAGGTTGATTGGGCAAAAAATGCGGCCTCTAGAGTGCACACAAGGTTTTTCTAAGATTTGACCCCATGACCTAGTTTTTGACCCCAGATGACCCAATTTTGAACTTGTCTGAGCTTTCATCAAGACAATGATTCTGAGCAAATTTCAGGTTGCTTGGGCAAAAAATGTGGCCTCTAGAGTGCACACAAGGTTTTTCTAAGATTTGACCCCGTGACCTAGTTTTTGACCCCAGATGACCCACTTTCAAACTTGTCCGAGATTTTATCAAGACAATCATTCTGAGCAATTTTAAGGCTGATTGGGCATAAAATGTGGCCTCTAGAGTGCACACAAGGTTTTTCTAAGATTTGACTCCGTGACCTAGTTTTTGACCCCAGATGACCCAATTTCGAACTTGTCAAAGATTTCATCAAGACAATCATTCTGAGCAAATTTCAGGTTGATTGGGCAAAAAATGTTGCTTCTAGAGTGCACACAAGGTTTTTCTAAGATTTGACCCTGTGACCTAGTTTTTGACCCCAGATGACCCAATTTCGAACTTGTCTGAGATTACAACAAGACAATCATTCTGAGCAAATTTCAGGTTGATTGGGCAAAAAATGTGGCTTCTAGAGTGCACACAAGGTTTTTCTAAGATTTGACCCCGTGACCTAGTTTTTGACCCAAGATGACCCAATTTCGAACTTGTCCGAGCTTTCATCAAGACAATCATTCTGAGCAAATTTCAGGTTGATTGGGCAAAAAATGTGGCCTCTAGAGTGCACACAAGGTAAAGTTTGACGGACGACGGACGACTGACGACGGACGACGGACGACACACGACGGACGCCGGACACAGCGGTATCACAATAGCTCACCATGAGCACATTCGTGCTCAGGTGAGCTAAAAAAGAGAGGAAATTGTCTAAAAAAATCATTTTAAATTATTCAAGTCAGCCGTGATTCATGAAAGCTAACAGCAAGAGTTATTTATAGATCTTTTGAAACATGAGAAAGCAGATAAGAAAAAGCACCGATTTCTCTGATGGCATTTGACAATCGTGCAAAAGTGAAAATATTGTTGTGATGCATAAGAAACAGATAATCCAGCTCCCATGTGACTATTACGGGCTATTGATGGCTAAACAACGTGTTAATCATATGACATCATTGAAATGTGTATAAAGTGTGTATCAATACAGGTTAAGCTATGGTCAGAAAAATAATTTGAGGAAATAATTGCACCCTGTTTTATCCCAATAGGGCCACGTTTTGATATAAACAAGCACATTTTCAACTGTGTAAATGAAAAGATATAATGCTGTAACAGTCTTTTACTGAATCAATGGGGGGCTTCCATATCATGTTAGTTCATTAGGGGCACTTAGAGCAAAAATATTTGGTTATGTATTGGTTACCCGGAAGGGCATCTTTAGATGCTTTACCGTACCGGTTCTAAGCGTCTTTTCAATTTCATAACATTTGGCTTGACATTTATTGCATGTCATAGTCTCACTAAAAATGGTGCATAGACAATGTGACCAAATAGTAAAGAAAACTTGCAATGTGTATATGTATGCCTATCTTGGCTTCCATACATGTAATTTTGTAAATATAAGTAATATTTATATTAATTCTATGTTTTTCCAATGAGTTTTTTGTGCATGAATATTGCTGTAGGTTTGTACTGTATGCTACAGTTGATTTTTCTGAATATAAAAAATGTTTTTAGGAGCACAATCAAATTTTTACTGAATACAAGTTTTGGACCAAAACATCACCTTCATCAATAATATGTATTATATGACATTGTTACCGGTTTTGGATTTCTATATAATTTGGCTCAAAGTAAGAGGAAATATGTAGCATGTTTTTGTGATGATATGGAATCTTGACAAAGACTCCAACATACTTAACTTTGGAATTCAATTTTACTCTTTTCCAAAATTTGGCTGAAAAATATGCATTTTTTCATGATTAATTCAATAAAAAACATTCATAATTATTTCCTCAAATACCTTTTCTGGTATGAATGTAATGCCTTAAGTGTCTCGGATCAAATTCAATTGACAGATCTTGAAAATACACAAAACTAAAGTTTTGCGACACATGAAAAAGGGGCCATGTTTCATGCCATAGTGGGAATAAGTCAAGGTGGCTTTTTGGAATCCAGTTTGGATTATATAAGAAACTAAATGCATTTTCATAGCTTGTATATGGTCCTCTATCACCATGCAGAATTAAAAGAAAATTCGTGCGTGGGCAGATTTGAGACACCCCCTTTCATTTACTTGAAATTTTTGTCTGCATCATCTTGGAATTTGAACCAGCCTAAAATTTAAACTGCTATGGTCATATAGCAATGGCTGGAGCACCTTACCAATTAAAAGACCATAGATTAACCCTTTCCAAAACGGCAAATTTTCAAAATTTCCATTTCAAAAGCTGCTGCAGAAGACAAATGGACCTTGTTTCAGACAGAAGTTGTGTAAAATATAACACAGAAAATATTGAGACAAAAGGAGAAACTGCTGGTTATCAGCAGTTTCTTCTTTTGTCTCAATGTTTTCCCAAGCCAATTCCATAAGGGACGTCAAAACCCGGTCTCGTTTGGGAAAGGGTTAATGTCGTTTTATCATACCAGTACTGTCATAAAATCCTTACCAAGCCTATAGCTGCTCGCAAACATAGATTAACAATTATCCAATTATTGGTGAAAATATCAGAAAGGGTGCTTGCCGCAATCGGGGATCTCGCCCAGGACAAAAGCCTACTGGACTGAAGGCCAGCGAAGCTAACAAGAGTTGTCCGTGGACAACGTAGCGCGCCTATACGGGAGCTTGTCACAAAAACAGCTAATTTATTAAAAGTAGGTCAAACTCCAAGGTCAAGGTCACAAGGTCAAAGGTCATGGTCCAAAATGCCAGGTCTTGGCAGGAGGTATCCATGAGTGAAATATCAAGCCTCTATCAATAATAGTGCATGAGATATAGGCCAGGTTAAAGTTTTTTAAAAGTAGGTCAAACTCCAAGGTCACTAGGTCAAATGTCATAGTCACAAATGAAAGGTCTTGTCGAGATGTATCCATGTATGAAATATCAAGGCTGTATCTCTAATAGTGCCTGAGATATAGACCAGGTTTAAGTTTTTCAAGTGAAGACGCGACGGTACGGGACGGGACGGTACGGGACGCGATGCCGACACTAGGGCTGTGACATTAGCTCCCCGGACATAAAGTCCTGGCTCGCTAAAAATTAAATACAACAAAATACCACGACGGATCATCTTTTAAAATATTTACTCCTTAACTATATAAGGTTCATAATAAATAATACATCAATGTGGTGATAGGCTTCTTTCAATTCACATTCAAGGTGGTTAATCATGTGACTCCAAATTTCAGAAAATCTGCAATATTTTTGTTAATACTTGACCAATTTGAAAAGTTTTGAAGCAGAGGTGTGAAAATGCCAGGAATAAAATTTTAGTTGATCTTTAATAACTTTTTCATCAGGTGATTTTTCAAAAGTCCTTCATATCCATCTAATGTGTGATGTCTGTCCACCTTCTCTGCTTCAAACTGAGTTCAAACTGGTCACATATCAACAAAATGTGACCCGTCACACTAAAAGGGACCTTATCCGAACTCCAAAAATCCAAATTTTGACAAACTTGTCATACTCAGCACAGGTATATCAGATCCCGTATGCGAAAAATGAACATAAAGCAAGATAGGGAAAACATACCGGGTTTATAAAATTACATAAAAGTGAAAAGTGTCGGCCCTAGTCTGGCTGCGCGGACTGCGCAGACTGACTAGGGTCGATATTTTTCACACACCCGATAAGGTCCCTTTTAGCGCGACGGGTCACAAATGTTTGAAGATTTTTTGAAATTGTTGTATTACATGATTATCCACCATGGATAGGATTATTTCAATTCACATATTCTCAGCATCAATCAATAGATATAAATCTTGTGCTGAAAATAGACTGTTTCTTCGGGTTTTACCTGATAAGTCAGAGTTTATAATAAATTCTTGTAACTATGACTTCAATCTGGCTGTAGTTGCGAGATATTAGAATGACACCAGCCAAATACTATTGTTTATCCAAAATTTATGTCACAGTTTGCTGAATAAAGTCAATCCGTGTTAGCCTTTACTCAAAATTTTGAGTGTTCCAAAATGAAAGTATCTGCAGACAACAAAATGGAATTAAATAAATGTAGAATAGGTGAATAATACAATAATACAGCGTAGAAAACATTGAGGCAAAAGCAGAAAATTTTTAATTACCAGCACTTTCTTTATTTGTCTCAATGTTTTTCTAAGTCCACTTTATTAGGGATGTCCAAACCAGGCTCCAGGCTAAAAACTTAAGTACGTTCTCATACTCAAATCTGAGCACTGTACTCAAATCACACGAAATCCATGTGAACTTCAATTGAATACCCTTCAACGTTGGAGAGTATTCCCAACGAAGTTGAGCATATTCTCATAAGTATATTTAAGTTTTTTCCAAGAAACCGGGGCCTGGTCTTATTTGGAAAGTATATTGGGGTGTGATACTTGTTGCCTGCTCAAAGCAGCTATATACATTCAAGGATTTAACATAATTTGTTTCTTTCTTGAGAAGTAATCTATCTACACACTACAAATTACAGCACTTGTTTTTCAAATCATTAGAGGGAAGTTAAAGACTAACAAGAGCTTCGCAGAGCGGCGCTTATACGCCCGAGAGGGGCTTGTCAGTGAAATGGGCATTTTTTAATTTCAACGGCAGATAATTCAAGAACGAAAAGAGTTATCTGAATTCCATAAGCAACCATGGAGATTCATTGTGGCAAGTTTGATCAAATTCCGATCAAAACTGTAAAACTGTAAGGCTTGAGAAAACATTAAGACAAAAGAAGAAACTGCTGATAACCAGCAGTTTCTCCTTTTGCCTCAATATTTTCTTATCTATATTATACACAAATCCTTTCTTTTCAACAACAAAATCAAGCATCTCATGGTGAAAAACAAAGATCAGGAAGTGTATAGGGTTACACTACCTTAACTAAGAATTTCTAGTTTCCTACTGTCTTTAGAAATGTAATTAACCCAAAATCCAAAATGACAAAATTTTTGACTGGTCCAAATTCAAAGTTTTTTGTACACAATAATTTCAAGTGGATAAAATTTTACATGGCCTGGTCTTCATGGGTAGAAAACATTGTGGGAAATGAAGAAATTGCTTGTAACAAGCAATTTCTTCATTTTCCAGATGTTTTCAAACGTCTCTATCTTATAGGGAGTCGAAAAGCATCATCATTATGGTAATGACATATATTCTGTTTTTATTCGGGAGACAGGGCGGAGCCAAATAAACGGTTCATTACATTTAGCTTGAGGAGAAACAGCCTTGCTGCTTAGCGGTAAATCGTCGGTATTATTGCAAAACATTATAACTACAGTGTGTATCAGGCTGTAGTTACGAGGTTTTATAACAACACATTTTACAATTTAACAATCTTTCAATTTCGAAATGTGTTCATGCTCGTGCCGCATGTTTTTCTCTTATCTTAACCAAAATATCGAGCAGTAAACTCGTCGAATAACCTCTTTGCTTAGACACACCCTTTCAGGTGAAAAAAAATTGGATTATAGCTACATTATAAGAAGGGGTTATTACTTTTCAAAACAAAATTTCTTATTGTTCATCAGAACCTACATTGTTGGTACTCATTCCAATGGTCTTGAAACAATTTCAATAAGTACCCATAATATAGGGCTAAGAATTAAAAGTAGAACGTCTTAACCCCTATCTTCTGTTGCCCTGGTAATGGAATAATTTTTATGATTTCACACAACTTACAGTTTGACATAGGATTCACTTTTCCACAAGATCTTTATTTCACACATATATAATACAATCATACCTCTGGCTTTAATACTTTTCATTCTCAACTCAACTTAGCCCAAAAACCTAAATTACACTTAATTCTTCCAAAATTCAAAGACACAAATTGATGATAGCATTTTCTCCAACCACAAATAATTTCTATTGTACTATGAAATGAAATTTACACAAAAAAATTAGTTATATGTTTTCCATCAGCTTCAGCTCTTGCAAATTTTGACTTTGTCTATAAATACATCAGCAAAGAAAAGCTGCAGCGTTCGTACATTGAACTAAGTTAATAAATTCATCAGCAAAGAAAGGATTGAATGGCAATTTCTTCTGCGAGAACATAAATAATTGTGTAATACATCTTCAAAGATACGGTGTGTAAAATGAGTTGAGCATGAAAAAAATATTTCTCATTTCATTCACATTACAGAGCACTAGACAAGAAGGGCGCAACTAAAATTAGAATTAGTCAAATCAAAACGCCACATTGGAAGTGCTCATTGAATTCACATTTCCAGACCATTCAATTGAATAATGATGAGACAATTCCAATGAGAACCCACAACATAGGGTTTCGTGAACATTTACTGAAAAATTGCATTTTGAAAAGCCTTCACTCCCTCTTAAATAGAGCTCTGATCCCTCTCATCTCTTGCTCTGTCCACACCTGTACATCTATATACAATTAACCACAGACGCGAACTGAAAGCCACTGACTACCACTTATTGATCTCGAAGAATCTTTTTCCATGGAACACAGGCAGTTTTGCTATAACACTCAGTGCACAGAATGCTGCGTTTATAAGGAAATGGTATTTATCGTATTTTGTGTAAAAACTCGCCAGGAAAAATCTGAAATTAAATTAAAATACTTTGGATTCCTGCTTTTTGCAGAGCCAATTTTCATGCTTACTTTTTTAGATCTAGATTGCTGAGAAAATACACTTTTTTATTCTTTCAGTTTAATGTTTATGTGGAAAGCCATTCCAGAGTATACAGTGAGTTGCTAAATTTGGTAAGAATTGTAATTAAATGTACCAGAGCTATAGATTAGAGAGGTGATAGCTTTTTCAAAATGCAATATTTCATTAAATGTTCATCAAACCCTAAATTGTGGGCACTCATTGGAATCGTCTCGTTGAGACGCTTCAAATGAGTACCCACAACATATGGTTTGGTTTGGACTTCAAATAAAAAGACTACAACACTATCACCCCTTCTTATCTGTTGCTCTGAATGTACCTTTTCCTAGAATACAAACCAATCAGTAAAGATTAACCCTTTCCCAAACAGCCTAATTTTAGGATGGTCCAATGAGAAAGCTGCTGCAGACGACAAAATGGATGTGGATAGGAGTAGGATTTGCATATAAAAGAGCAGAGAAAATATTGAGGCAAAAGGAGAAACTGCTGGTCATCAGCAGTTTCTTCTTTTGCCTCAATGTTTTCCCATGCCTTTTCTATTAGGGACGTCAAAACCAGGTCTTGTTTGGGAAAGGGTTAATCACCACTGTCAGTCAAATTTCAGCTTCATATCAACTACTGTTGGTCTCAAATAAATGATGATATTAGTATTCAGTTTTCATATCTTAAATCAAATAATCATCATGTATACTGAATGAAACTAGAAATCTATCACTGAAGGTGATAAAAATACCCCCGCCACCACCTTTGTTGGGACAAGCGTTTTTGTTGAATCAGGAGCCATATTTAGAAATTGCCAATCCGATTTTTTGAAATTTGGTCAAATCAGGGGCCATAACTCAGAAAGTCTAGATCTGATGTTCGTGAAATGTGTGTCCTGCACATCTACAGGTGCTAATGCACACCTGTGCCAAGTAAGAAGCAAATCGGACTGTAACTGTAGGAGGAGTTGTCCGGACAAGCATATTTTGGTCAAATCAGGGGCCATAACTCAGAAAGTATAGGTCCTTTGTTCATGAAATGTGCGTCTTGCACATCTACAGGTGCTAATGCACACCTGTGCTAAGTATGAAGCTAATCGGACAGTACATGTAACTGTACGAGGAGTTGTCCGGACAAGCATATTTTTGTCAAATCAGGGGCCATAACTCAGAAAGTAATGGTCAGATTTCCGTGCAATTTGCGTCTTGCACATCTACAGGTCCTAATGGACACCTGTGCCAAGTATGAAGCAAATCGGACAGTAAATGTAGGAGGAGTTGAGCGGACAAGCATTTTTTGGTCAAATCAGGGGCCATAACTCAGAAAGTATAAATCCTTTTTTCGTGAAATGTGCGTCTTGCACATCTACAGGTGCTAATGCACACCTGTGCCAAGTATGAAGCTAATCGGACAGTAACTGTAGGAGGAGTTGTCCGGACAAGCATATTTTGGTCAAATCAGGGGCCATAACTCAGAAAGTAATGGTCAGATTTCCGTGAAATTTGCGTCTTGCACATCTACAGGTCCTAATGGACACCTGTGCCAAGTATGAATCGAATCGGACAGTAAATGTAGGAGGAGTTGACCGGACAAGCATTTTTTTGTCAAATCAGGGGCCGTAACTCAGAAAGTAATGGTGCGATCTTCATGAAATTTGCGTCTTGCACATCTTCAGGTCCTAATGCACACCTGTGCCAAGTATGAAGCAAATCGGACAGTAAATGTAGGAGGAGTTGACCGGACAAGCATTTTTTGGTCAAATCAGGGGCCGTAACTCAGAAAGTAATGGTGCGATCTTCATGAAATTTGCGTCTTGCACATCTTCAGGTCCTAATGCACACCTGTGCCAAGTATGAAGCAAATCGGACAGTAACTGTAGGAGGAGTTGTCCGGACAAGCATTTTTTGGTCAAATCAGGGGCCATAACTCAGAAAGTAATGGTCAGATTTCCGTGAAGATTTCCGTGAAATTTGCGTCTTGCACATCTACAGGTCCTTATGCACACCTGTGCCAAGTATGAAGCAAATCGGACAGTAACTGTAGGAGGAGTTGTCCGGACAAGCATTTTTTGGTCAAATCAGGGGCCATAACTCAAAAAGTAGCGGTCCGATTTCCGTGAAATTTGCGTCTTGCACATCTACAGGTCACAATGAACACTTGTGCCAAGTATGAACTAAATCGGTTCACAAGTGTAGGTGGAGTTGTCCGGACAAAGTTTTGGAGACAGACCAACAAACCATCCAACCATCCAACCACTGGACCGACAGGTTGATTCCAGTATACCCCCTCCAAACTTCGTTTGGAGGGGGTATAAAAAGAAACATTTGTCAAATTAAATGTTAAATAAACATATCAGGCTTTTACACAGAGATTGGCTGACACACTTTGCAGTCAGAACAAGTTTTCAAAGCTACTACATGTATAACACTGGTGGTGAACTCGGCCAAAGCAAGCGTTTTTTCGCGATCAATGTATTCCATCGGGTGTTGTTATAAAATATCGTAACTATGGCTTTATCGAAGCTCTAGTTAAGAGATTTTATAACTACACCAACAGTTTGTCAATACATATCGGTAAACCCGGTCTATTTTTAGAATTCATTGTTATTAGAAAAACTATCCAATCGGACTTTTGAACTCACATTTAAACGCAAAATATCTGTACCTTGTTGTAGCGAAAAACGTCCCTCGCTTTGGCCGAGTTCACCACCAGTGTATAATATAGATGTACATCTAAGTGGGTACCATTGACCAACAGGCACATCCTGTCCATAAGTGTCTTTTTATATTCAGAATATTTCATAACACTTTCCCAAACAAGACCTGGTTTTGACGTCCCTGATAGAACAGGCTTAGGAAAACATTGAAACAAAAGAAGAAACTGATGATAACCATCAGTTTATCCGTTTGTCTCAATATTTTCTATACCATATTTTACACAAATTCTATCTTTGATACCTTCTACTTTGTCATTTGTGGCAGTTTTTGAAGTGGATCACCCTAAAATTTTGCTGTTTGGGAAAGGGATAACTGGTACTTACAGAACTATAGGGACAATAGTAAGGAATTTTTTAGTGGGTGTAAACTGTTTCCCCTGATCAAGCTGCTCCCATTGAGTCTCTTTTCTGGCAGCACCCTGGTCTGACAAGATATATGGCGTCCCTCGGGTAACGTGAAGTATCACAAACATAGCCTGTAATGTAAGTAATTTTTTTTGTATTTAGTAAATAAACCATGTTCATTAGTGGTTTATCATTCTTTTAATAAAGAGCTACAGACAAGATATATGGCGTCCCACGCGTAACGTGTAGTATCACAAACATAGCCTGTAAAATGATTAAGCCATTATCAGACGTAAAATTTTGGGGTTGTCCAATTTCAAAGAAGTTGCAGACGACATTTCTACATGAAGAAATTTCGAAATTTTATAGCTTTTTGGGTAGAAAACATTGTGGGAAATGAAGAAATTGCTTGTCACAAGCAATTTCTTCATTTTCCACAATGTTTTCCAAAGCCATTATATTGTGGGGAGTCAAAAGGAGTCACTGTGTGGTAATGGGTTAAGCCATTACCAGACCGCAAAATTTTAGACTGGTCTAGATTCAAAGATACTGCACATGACAATTTCAGGTGAATGAAATCTGATATTTTTTTGTCTTTTTGGGTAGAAAACATTGTGGAAAATGAAGAAATTGCTAGTCACAAGCAATTTCTTCATTTTCCACAATGTTTTTTAAAATCTTTCTCTTGAGGGGCGTCAATACAGATAATATGGGTTACCAGGGTATGATGGCTTTTCTAAATTAAATATTGTGGGTACTCATTAGAAATTTTTCATTGAGAAGATTCAAATGAGAACCCACAATATAGGGTTTGGATTTGAAAGATTAAGAACAAATTCAGAAAGGCTTTATCCCCTTAAAGGTCTGATCCAGGATTTTTTCCAGGGGGTCCAAGCCGAAGATTATTTTCAAGAGGGGTTCCAAGCTCAAATAATACCTTAAATGTAATAAATATGTAACATTACACTAAATTATATTGTCAAAATTTAATTTTCAGCCAATGCCAGGAGGGGTCCGGACCCCCGACCCCCTCTAGATCTGCCCATGCCCTCTTATCTGTAGATCTGAAATATTGTGGATTCTTGCTGTATTCCTATCCCAAATGAAACAATTTTTGACTAGTCTACTTTACTTTGAAAGGTTTGACAATGACAAAGTTTCAATGTAAATAGAATATAGATGCATTATGACACAGAAAACATTGAGGCAAAGGGAGAAAATGATGGCAATCAACATTTTAGACTTCAGTCTGTACATTTTCCTTAGCTAATTCTATTGCATGCTGTATAAAGTTTCAGGGTCCTAGGTCAAACAGTCTTTAAGTTAGAGTGCAGAAACAAACAAGTCTATGGACAGACAGATAGATGGACAGACAAAATGGTGAAATTCTACTCCATTAGTTAGGTTGGGGGTAATAATTGGAAATAAAGATTAACCCTTTACCAAACAAGACCTGGTTTTGACGTCCCTAAGAGAATAGGCTTGGGAAAAAATTGAGACAAAAGAAGAAACTGCTGATAACCAGCAGTTTCTCCTTTTGTCTCAATATTTTCTGTGCCATATTTTACACAAATCCTATCTTTAATAACATCCATTTTGTCATTTTTAGCAGTTTTTGAAGTGGATCACCCTAAAATTTGTCGTTTGGGAAAGGGTTAACAAGATGTGTTTTTTGTCAAACACCAATACCCCAAAATGGTCAATGTTACCTTGACAGACAGACGCAGGGTTCTCCGCAGAATGATTTGAAGCCGTAGGGGCAAATTAAAATTGTGTCCATGCAAATAATTGTGAATAAAAACATAATGAGAAAAGAAGAAATTGCTCAATTTGAGCAATTTCTTCTTTTCTCATTATGGTTTTTACACAGAATTGTCACATTTTAATGTATAAAAGTGCTTTACTTATCAGTTTTTAACACGAAATACCTTTAAACGTCTCTATTTGGTCACCATTTTGGAGAAATTAAGCTGTAGGGGTAATTTTGAAGCTGTAGGGGCAACATAGTGATTTACATGAAGGTGTAGTGGGGCCGATACAGCTTATTAGGCTGGGGAGAACACTGCGACGGATGCCTAGACACAAGGGAAATCTTATGGGTAGAATTATGACAAGAGGACCATGATGGTCCTTAATCGCTCACCTGAACCTATATAGAAAGAAAGTCACAATGTTGTATTAAGTTCAAGAGCACATAATTTAAGATGTGAGATTATGATCCAGCTGAAAACTGCTTTCATAATCTTGAATGATCAATATTTGTGGCTGTTACAGTGAAAACAAAGTGGAAGAAAACAACACAGTCAAGGGCACATAACTCTGTTCTAATAAAAGTATTCTCATCAACATTATGTCCATTTTTTTTTTTTTTTTGGATTGGTCCATATATTGTTACTACTTAGAGTGAAAATAAAGTCGAAAACTGTAATTTTGTGAAAATCAAGGGCCAATAACTCTAGTCAAATCAAGCTGAAAGTTTCACTCATCCAGGATCTTATGGCCACCAATATTTTGGCCAAGTTTTGTCTTGATTAGTCAATAAATGTAGATGCTACAGTGTAAACAAAGTCGAAAACAGCAATTTTGTCAAATTCAAGGGCACATAACTCCAGACTTCCTACTTCAATCACACTGAAAATCGAAGTCATCCAAGATCTTATGGTTACCAACATTGTAGCAAAGTTTTGTCTTGATCGGTCAATATTTGTAGATGCTAGAGTGGTAACAAAGTCAAAACTAGCCATTTTTGACGTTCAAGGGCACATAACTCCAGATTTCCATGTCCGATCTGACAAAAAATTAAACTCATCTGAGAACTTATAGTTACCAACATCGTGGCAAAGTTTTGTTTTGATCGGTCAATATTTGTAGATGCTAGAGTGGTAACAAACTCAAAACAAGAGGACCCTGAGGGCCCTAAATCGCTCACCTGAGTTATGTTTTAATAATGCCAAATAACTTTGCATACGTTACGCATTGTTGTCCCAGGGAAGAATTTGGCCATGTAGTTTCAGAGGACATGTTGTTTACAGAAATTGATCAGCTTTTATGACATTTCCCATTTTCTGATGCCACAGCAACCAGAGTTTTTCATAGATTTCTATTCTTTTACCAATTTTTATAAGGGACCACCCAATGAACAATACTGTCAAGTTTGGTTGATTTTGACCAAGAGGTTAAGGAGGAGATGTCGTTAAAAGAAGTTGTTGAGCTTTCGTGAAAATTCCCATTTTCCGATGCCACGGCAGCCATAGTTTTCCATTGATTTCAATTCTTTTAGCAATTTTTATAAGGGACCACCCAAGGAACATCTCGGACATGTTTGGTTGATTTTAACCCAGAATTTAAGGAGGAGATGTCGTTTAAAGAAATTGTTGAGCTTTGTTAAATTTACCATTTTCCGATGCCACGGCAACCAGAGTTTTTCATGGATTTCAATTATTTTAGCAATTTCTATAAGGGACCACCTAAGGAACATTTCTGCCAAGTTTGGTTGATTTTAATCGAGAAGTTAAGGAGAAGATGTCGTTTAAAGAAATAGTTGAATTTTTGTGAAATTTCCCATTTTCCGATGCCATGGCAACCAGAGTTTTTCATGGATTTCAATTCTTTTAGCAATTTTATAAGGAACTACCCAAGGAACATTTCTGCCAAGTTTGGTTGATTTTGACCCAGAAGATAAGGAGGAGATGTCGTTTAAAGAAATTGTTGAGCTTTTGTGAAATTTCCCATTTTCTGATGCCACGGCAAACAGAGTTTTTCATGGATTTCAATTCTTTAAGCAATTTTTATAAGGGACTACTGAAGGAACATTTCTGCCAAGTTTGGTTTATTTTGACCAAGAAGTTAAGGAGGAGATGTAGTTTAAAGAAATTGTTGAGCTTTTGTGAAATTTCCCATTTTCTGATGCCACGGCAACCAGAGTTTATCATGGATTTCATTTATTTTAGCAATTTTTATAAGGGACCACCCAAGGAACATTTCTGCCAAGTTTGGTTGATTTTGACCCAGAAGTTAAGGAGGAGATGTCGTTTAAAGAAATTGTTGAGCTTTTGTGAAATTTCCCATTTTCTGATGCCACGGCAAACAGAGTTTTTCATGGATTTCAATTATTTTAGCAATTTTTATAAGGGACCACCCAAGGAACATTTCTGCCAAGTTTGGTTGATTTTGACCCAGTAGTTTAGGAGGAGATGTCGTTAAAAGAAATTGTTGAGCTTTTGTGAAATTTCCCAGTTTCCGATGCCACGGCAACCAGAGTTTATCATGGATTTCAATTATTTTAGCAATTTTTATAAGGGACCACCCAAGGAACATTTCTGCCAAGTTTGGTTGATTTTGACCCAGAAGTTAAGGAGGAGATGTCGTTTAAAGAAATTGTTGAGCTTTTGTGAAATTTCCAATTTTCTGATGCCACAGCAACCAGAGTTTTTCATGGATTCCAATTCTTTTAGCAATTTTTATAAGGGACCACCCAAGGAACATTTCTGCCAAGTTTGGTTGATTTTGACCCAGTAGTTTAGGAGGAGATGTCGTTTAAAGAAATTGTTGAGCTTTTGTGAAATTTCCCATTTTCCGATGCCACGGCAAACAGAGTTTTTCATGGATTTCAATTATTTTAGCAATTTTTATAAGGGACCACCCAAGGAACATTTCTGCTAAGTTTGGTTGATTTTGACACAGTAGTTTAGGAGGAGATGTCGTTTAAAGAAATTGTTGAGCTTTTGTGAAATTTCCCATTTTCCGATGCCACGGCAACCAGAGTTTTTCATGGATTTCAATTATTTTAGCAACTTTTATAAGGGACCACCCAAGGAACATTTCTGCCAAGTTTGGTTGATTTTGACCCAGTAGTTTAGGAGGAGATGTCGTTTAAAGAAATTGTTGACGCCGTGACGGACAGACGGACAGACGGACAGACGGACGCCGGACATTGATAGATCACAATACCTCACCTTGAGCACTTCGTGCTCAGGTGAGCTAACTAGCCATTTTGGACGTTCAAAGGCACATAACTCCAGACTTCCTAGTCCAATCTGACTCAAAATCAAACTCGTCTGAGAACTGATAGTTACCAAGTTTTGTTTTGATCGGTCAATATTTGTAGATGATAGAGTGGTAACGAAGTCAAAACTAGCCATTTTTGATGTTCAAGGGCACATAACTCCAGACCTCCTAGTCCGATCTGACTCAAAATCAAACTCATCCAAGAACTTATAGTAATACATATTTTGACCAAGTTTGATTATGATTGGTTAATATTTGTAGATGCTACAGTGGTAACAAAGTCAAAACTAGCCATTTTTGACGTTCAAGGGCACATAACTCAAGACTTCCTGGTCCGATCTGACTCAAAATCGAACTCATCCAAGAACTTATGGTCATACATATTTTGACCAAGTTTGATTATGATTGGTTAATATTTGTAGATGCTAGAGTGGTAACAAAGTCAAAACTAGCCATTTTTGACGTTCAAGGGCACATAACTCAAGACTTCCTGGTACGATCTGACTCAAAATCAAACTCATACGAGAACTTATGGTCATCCATATGTTGACCAAGTTTGGTTAAGATTGGTTAATATTTGTAGATGCTAGAGTGGTAACAAAGTCAAAACTAGCCATTTTTGACATTCAAGGGCACATAACTCCAGACTTCCTGGTCCGATCTGACTCAAAATAGAACTCATCCGAGAACTTATGGTCATACATGTTTTGACAAAGTTTGGTTAAGATTGGTCAATATTTGTGGGTGCTAGAGTGGTAACAACAAAATGTGAACAGACGGACGGACGGACAGACAGACAGACGGACGGACAGACGGACGCCGACGGACAAAAAGCGACCACAATAGCTCACCTTGAGCACTTCGTGCTCAGGTGAGCTAAAAAGGGTAAAATTATGTTGATACAAAAAGACAAAACATTGCTTACTTGCATTTTCTTCTTTTCCTCAATGTCATCCAAAGCTTACATTCTGCTTGTCACAGTCAGGGACATCAAAACCAATTTTGATTTCCTACATTCATAGCTACAGATAAGAGGGGGCGAAGTCCCTTCAAAATGCAACATTTGGCTTTTGTTCATCAACCCCTATACAGTGATTTTGTTACAAATACATAAGGAAGAGTCCTGGGACCCACTCGTTCCCAAAACAATGAGTCCAATATTGAAACATAGAAGTCTTTGTAAGACAATCTCGATTACACATTGAAAATGTTAGATTTGATTTTGATTTTATTGGGGTTTTATGCCCAGTGTTTTTTTTCCCTTAAAAAATGGTCGTTACTGGGCCCCTTCCCCCTCTCTGAGGAATATACTTTTTTCCCCTATTTCAGATAAATTTTCCCCTCCTGGAACAAGATTTTTCTGTTGCAAAGAAAAATCTTAATCATATTTAGATTCTAGGCATCTCTAACAGTTCTAATTGTTGTAAGAATATGTCCCATTATGATATACAAGCAATTTAAATGCATTAATTATAACACTGCAGGGTTCAACATTAACCTGTGCCTGACAGACATTAACTGCCTGATGTTTGGTCAGGGCTAGTTAGATTCCAAAGATGCAGGACCGACTGGTCAGCCTTATTTAAATTCTCAATCACAACTACCATAATGGAAACACAGGATATGTGAAACAACAAGATTAGGGGCCCTTTAAAATTTTCATTCATATGTGATTCAAAACTGGCCTTTTAGCTTATGAAAGGATTATTGTTGTTTACACCTTCTTCATATTATCCTTCTGATACCAGGGTTCAACACTAAGGCACGTCCGACAGACATTCACTGCCTGTTGCTTCGTCCGAGCTAGTAAGACCCGCAAGATGCTAGCCCGACTGGTCGTCCTTACTTCAGATCTAAAATTCACTTTCACCGTAATTGAAACGGAGGATACATTCATTTGACATTTTTCAACTTGACTTTTTTCGCTTATTTCGAAGTTTCCTTTCTGGTTTGTTTACTTTTTGGCAATATCCGCTAACGATGTGCATGGGCAAAGATGAGATCATGATAAATTTGCATAAATGGGCGGACCTTATTATCACCTGATGTCTTGAGCAGGTGATCGGGCAAATTAATCAGAGAAGAAAATTCCAAAACTTACGATTGTGCTGAAAACGATCGAATATGCTTCAAATTCAGTTATTTTCTGAAAGTTAAACCAATTTCCTACAAAAACAGAATCGTTTTATATTTATTCTTGAGTGCAAAATGCCTTCATTGATAATTTTTCTAACCCGATTTGACTCGTTTCAAAATAGACTCTTCCCAAGCACCTGTCAGATTGGAAAATTACTGCCCGAGTAATTGATCAATTAACTTCATTTAGAGTATCCCTCTAGGGCAAATTTATGTAACTTACTCATGATCTTTGAAACGTTTTTTCAAGTGCATGTTTACAGAGAATCAAGCGTTTACTGGACTGTTGTTCTACTTTCGTTTTGAAGGAAACTCGTAAACAACCGATAGTCGAAAGAACTATCATGATATTTACCGACTTTTAAAAGTTCTATCGACCTATCGCTATAGTAAGGTAAAATATCGCAATACAGTCGATATATCGTTTCACCATCATTTCTCCCGAAATGGAAACTTTTGGTCAGGGCTAGCGCACATCTGGTCCGGGCTCATGATTCATTTAGGGGGGTAAAAAAACCCATTTGGCGGTTTTTGGACACCCTGATCGAGACTATTCAAATGAGTCCTCTCAACATAGGGTTTGGATAAATAAACAGAAATTTAGAATGTGCTCGCTCCCTCTTATCTGTTACTATATATGCTATATTTACTTACTATATCATGTAAAACATTTGTCAGTGTCCATGCAATTGCTGTGGTGAAGAACGGCATGCTTAAAATGAACAGATGAGCAAGGAAGATAATCAAGACATAGGTGATCCAAATGCCTCGCTGGTTGAAGTAATACGATGTTGGATTTTCTGCGCCAGATGCGGTGCCAACTTGCATCTTGGCAGTGTCTGTTGTCACCCGCTTTCTAAGATAATTGTGAGGATACAGGAAATCTAAGTCTCAAAGCCTTGTAACCCTGAAAAACAAACGGTAAAAATTAAATCAAAATGTTTGAACAGTATAATTTCCCAATCAAAATGAAGTCGATCTGATTCTGAGACTAAGTCAAGACAATAAAAACGAAAATATTCCCATGACGGAAATGCCAACAAGTTGTCACAATAGACTTGTAGATATAACAACTAAACAAACTGTATTGACTTCTCAAAAAGTGTAATGCCCCAGAGTAACTTACGTGGTACGAATCTACCAGGGTACGAATTACCTTTTAACAAATGACACTTCAGGTTCAGAATGACGTTGCTCTTAATAGAGATCAAATGTCCATGCAAAGATATTTCCAATCTTTCCTTAATTAAATGAATTTCAAGGTGGAACAGACAGTTCATGTTTGTTAGACGGTTGTGAAGTGTGGAAATCGCAAATGACAAATTTCCAGCCGTACGTGTTTGCCGATAAAATGGCAGCATTGGGCAACAACTGTTTCTAAAGCTTTCAGTCTTGCATATAATCTGAGGTTCTTGTTAGGACCTTTTTACCATTTACTGAGGCAAATCGTCCTTTTCAACGTGTTTAATTTGCTTGACGTCCAAAAATACCGGAAATAGATTATACAACTTACAGACATGCGCAGTGAGAGAACTATAGACTGGATTTTGCCAAAAATAAGTTTTGTTATACTTACCCTCCTTCCCAATATTTCAATGTAAGACCGGTTTTAGGGTTTATTCTGTCCAAAAACAAACAAACAAACAAAAACAATCTTGGTTAAAGAACAAGACCAGGAAAACGATAAAGTAAAAGAATGAGATGATGACTTTTTACCTGAATTTTATGCAGGCCCCAAGGCCTATTCATAAATCAATTCGTTGACATGTTTTCTGTAAATTTCTTTGGCAAAGGTGGTTAATTCAAATATGAAGAAATATATTTAAGTTATCTACCAAGACTCAAATATGAAAAGTCACAAAACCGCCACGCGATTGAAAAAAATATCAATAGGCTAGCTAGCGCGTCAAAGCAGCAACACCAAATCATGTTCATATCTCGATCTCAACCCTGCTCCATTAGAATTGATAACACGTTTTCATGACGTGCGAAACAATAAAATAATTCAGGTGAACTTTGTTTGTTTACGGAATAACGTTTTCCGCATATCAGCATTGCAGAAAACTATCAAACTTGTTACCAAGGAGATGAGTTTTTTTTTTTTTTTTTTTTTTTTTTTTTTTTCTCGCCTTCTTGGTCCGGGAAATCTTGCACAACTCAAACAGGCACACAGGGACGAATGGAGAACCATCTTGCAAAGATTCATCGTCAATTATGGTTTGTCAATGAGAAGGTTGTGTCTTCGTGTCACCCAGGCCCACGGTGACACACAGAATATAAGTTGACTATGATAACTAAATACTGTTCTGATTTGAATAAATTGAATTTATATTATCAGCTCGCGCGGTTTATTGACACTTTTTGTTTTCAAGTCGTGTTATATGAACTGCAATGATTTCTACTCAATACTTTTTTTATGAAAATTCTAGATATCAAGCCAATATAAGCCAATAATATAAATGAATTAAATAGTATTTTTTGTGAAAAAATGATTCATTAAATACCAGGCAACGTGTTTCGAAAAAAGGTAAGTGTTGCGTTAGAAGTGCCCCTACGTGTAGGATTGATGGTGATGTCAATTTATGACTTTTAAAACGGTAGAGTTTAAAACTGGGATTGGGAAAAAACTTGAATTGCTCTGACGGAGGTTTGCGGTGTTGTGTTTCTTCCAAGCTTTCGAGGTTGGGCAAGCTGTACAAATAGCCTTTCGCTGCTTTTCAACGAAAACATCGTAACTGCAGATTAAAACAAGCTGCAGCTACAGGGTTTTCGTTGAAAAGCGACGATTTGCCGGGATGGCATTCAAATGAACGATAGATAGTGGAAAGTCATTGAATGGCACTGCATGTACAGTCGACACTCGTTGTGTCGAAGTCATAGGGGTCATTTAAATACCTCGACATAACCAGAGTTCGACTCATCCGATTTTGTTCAATTTCGATTTAAATCACATTTCACCATTTTTGCTGCTCACCAAATGCGTAAATAATTGAAATTTAGTAGCCTATACTTCAGTGGCTTTATTCATTAAATTTTCTAAAATTATTTTTTTAAAAAAATATGTTCTTTTTGGTGAGGACGGGACTAGTCTTTCACTTCGACTTAAGCGGAAATTCGACTCATCCGATGTCGAGATAACTAGTGTCGACTGTACTTCGATATCCGGCGCGAGGGTTGGATATACTAGGAAGGGGACGGCCACACGGTCACAGGGAATCCTAACGATTCCGGCTTGTCTTCCTCTTAAAAAGCCAAAATCGTCAGAATTCCCTGTGCACACGACCATGAACATTTTCATAGCCTTGGCTGTGTACATAGGCAAAAATGCGACAATTGGTAGAGCTGTGACAAAATGCTTAATAGGCCTATTAGTTGTGTTCGAGCAGTTGTAAAGGTTTCCAAAAGTTGTTTGTTTCTGAACCATATTTCTACTCTGCGATTGCTGTCTTTAGGTAGTCCACCCCTAATGAGGCTCAAGCGACGTCAAAATTTTCGCGCGTCGTCGAAAACGTAATCACTTGATTGCCGAGCATTTGGAACACCACGGACAATTCAGTCGAATCATACCTTGGATGTAAGTTGTGGATCTACTTTCAGACTATAAATAGAATAGAACACCAGCATAAAACGTTAATCTGTAACTAATGTCAACAAGCGGCGATGATACTGAAATACATTGTTTGCTGTTCCAGTGTCCTCTCTTTTTACAATGTTTACAACCTACAAGTCCCGCGAGTTGCCATGGTTGTTCATTTGGATAACCTTGAAAACTACTTTATGAAGCGTAGGCTAACTACATCCGGCTAAGAAATCGCATTTTTTAAAAAAAACATTTCTTCATACACTTCCTAGTCGATGATCCGGTCTTCGATAGAATTACCCGAGGTGTTCCAAATGGATTGTCGAGCTGACGCTTTATTTCTTGACTTCACGTTTAATCAAATAGGCCAACAAAAACATTGTAGGCTTATCTCCGATTTCTACAGACGAACAAATGGATGTGGATAAAGAAAGGACAGCACAGCACAGAACATAATTATATAATCTGTGACCCGTCACGCCAAAAGGGACCTGATGGGAAGTAAAACAATCCACAACTTGACAATCTTGTCAGACTCAGCACAGGTCAAACAGATAGGCCTACTGCATGTTTGCGAAAAGTGAACATAATTATATTAAGATAGGAAAACATCCCAGATTTAGAAAATTACATACAAGTGAAAAGTGTCGGCCCTAGTCTGGCTGTGCGGACTGCACAAACTGACTGGGGTCGAGATTTTTCACACTTCCTATAAGGTCCCTTTTAGCGTGATGGGTCACATGTATTGATCATAATGATTATCAGCATGTTTTCTTTTGTCTTAATATTATTCCGATCCTTTTCTATCAGGGACATCAAAATCGGGTATTGTTTGGAACAGCCTAGGGTCAAGCAAAATCGACGAAAGTAGAAACGGATGATTACATAGCATCTGCTGCATTTTTGCTGTAAAACCCTTTCCAAAACAATACTAGATTTTGACGTCCCTTAACCCTTTCCCATATGACAAAATTTTAGGGTGATCCACTTTGACAAAAACTGCCACAAATGACAAAATGGATGTTATTGAAGATAGCATTTGTTTAAAAATGGCACAGAAAATATTGAGACAAAAGGAGAAACTGCTGGCTATCAGCAGTTTCTTCTTTTGTTTCAATATTTTCCCAAACCTTTTCTATTAGGGACGTCAAAACCAGGTCTTGTTTGGGAAAGGGTTAAAGACACTTGGCATTTGATATAGGACCAGTTAGAATTACTGCTGCTTGGAAAGGTTTTTTTTTTTTTTTTTTTTTTTTTTTTTTTTTTTTTTTTTTGGGGGGGGGGGGGGGGGGGGCTGCTACTTCGACATAATCTTCCGAACATGTCGAACTTTTTTTGACTGGTCAGAAGAAAAATAGGTCATTGAAGATGGGGTTATGCTGCGGCGGATCCAGGGTTTCTGTTGGGTGGGGGGGGGGGGTCGAATATACAAAGATGGGGGTTCGTTAAATCCTAATATTTCATAATTTTGACTGAATTTCTGCATGCGTGAAATAATCAAGCTATAAAGGGGTTTCGTTTGAATTCATCGAGCCCCATCTGGATCCTTCGATCACTTCTTTCTGGGTGATTTTATCTGATCATGGGTTATCTCTCTTGGTGCGAGGTCGAAAACGACTCAGTTCGTTGGGAACACATGCCATAATGTTTCTTTGGGAGAAAAACGCTTCCATATTCGAATGCTAGATCTATTACATCTAAGTGCATGCATATGTAATCACTTGTTTTTAAATAGATATTTTTTGTCCGATTTTAAAACTTGGCGTGCCTAGTTCCGAATCTGGGCACGGAAATTTGCCCAAATTCGAAACTAGGCATCCAGTTTCGAAATTATGATTCGGCATGTTCCGTCAATCTACGAGCAGATTTGTCGTTCGTTACTATCACCATACACCTTGGCCGACTTCGACTGGCAATTGCTCGCGCCATCGTTGGGAACCAGCGATGTTCTATCTATTATACTCACTCCCCCGTTTTATGTCAGCCAATCGGCCGCGCAGAACTAGACTATTTATATCGATTCTCCCCGTCGATTTATTGATAATTGAACCAAACGAAGCCCGAAATGATATTTTTTACGGTTTACTATGACAGTGTCACACTGAAGTATTTCTACTGATTTTTTTCTCAGCGTTTTATTGATAAAGGGAACAAACAACGCCCGAAATGATAAGGGGGGGGGGGTTTCCATAAGGCCGTTTTCCTGGCACCTAAATTTTCCAATGATATTTTTAGTATAAATAGAGATCTACATAAAGGGGACATGTTTTGCCGAAAAGTCTGAATCGAACGGACCTTTGGTTTGGTGTATATTTGAAAAGTGGGTGAGGTAATCTATTCAGGCGCCACCCAAGGTTCTTTTTTATCAATTTACTATCTGTTTTTAAAATATTATGTTTTATATATGAGCTCATGTCAAGATGACATGAAATCCATTGGACATGATATCCATATGATAGGCTAAATATTATTATTAGGCTATTATTTTTTTTCAATTTTTTTGTATATTTTCATCTCCCAACTTTTTGGAAAACATCAAGACGTTTGTATAAAGCAACAAATTGGAATAATATTTTAGGTGAGAACCTGTGAATAGTACGAAATATCATTACAAAATTAGAAGGGATTTTTGATAACTAGTCAGGAAAACGAGTTAAAGGCCCTAGAATGCACGAAAACCCATGACAAATTGTGTAACAAATACATTTATTCTGGCTTTCCTTCGTACAGAAAGGCAGAAATGTTCACTTAGCTTAAATCATAGCTTGCCACAGCAAAAAGTACCACAAATAAGCTATTGTGGTCAGTTTCGTCTGTTGTCTGTCCGTCCGTTTATCTGACTGCGTATCCATAATATCAGGTTTACTCTTGAATCCACAAATATGATCCGATTTTCATCAAACTTTGTCAAAATGTGTATGGACATAAGCCGTTGTGTAAGACTGATTTTGGACGGAAATGCCGCACAGAAAGTGCTGAGTTATGTGTCCTTGAATATGAAAATGCTATTTTTGACATTTGTTGCATTCTAAAATTTTACAAATATAGCCCAATCAAATGCAAAACCAAGTGAAAATGTTTGCATTTATCATGTCTTGTGTGAGTGTGATTTTCATCTAGGTTAAAATTTCAAATTTTGAGTTATCTACCCTTGAATTTAGCAAGATTACATTTTTCGGCTTTATTTTCCTTGTAGGAAAAAGGTCTTATGGACCCCCCTTTACAGTTTAATTCGATGTTTGATCGATTTACTTCCTACCTACTCATTGCAAACAATGTAAACCGGATTGTAATCACGGAGGAGATTGTGCATGATGGGATGGATAACGAATACGGACAAATTTGCCTCGCTTCAGGTGAGAAATTGTGCAATATTTTTCTTATTTCTGCGTCAATTTTCAAGCGGTTTGTTCTATGCACCCGCATTACATAGAGCTCTTTCCTCAGATATATGACTTGTTTGTTGAGTCTTCGTACTTTGTCCAAAAATTGACCCCAACCGACCAGAAAAGGACAAAAAAATTCAGGCCCTTTTTCCAGTCGTTTGGGATCGGTTTTTGAGAAAAGTACAAGGAGTTTCCAGATAAATGTACATCTGAGAAGAGGGCTCAGTAAGACGGAGTAGGCCTACATGCAACAGACCGCATGAAAATTGACGCAGAAATAAGAAACTTATTGCACAAATTCTTACCTGAAGCGTGGTTAATTTGGCCGTAGTCGTTACCATTTCGCTTTCTAGTCGGTTGGGACAATATTTCGGAAAATGTACCATGAGTTATCTAATACATGTATGTCATACATCCGATGAAAGAGCTCGGAAAGGCGGGGTACATGCAACAAATCTTTTGAAGATTGGCGCACAAATAAGGAAGTTATTTCAAAATATCTTACCAGAATCGAGATTATTTTGTCCGTATTCGTTATCCATCCCATCATGCACAATCTTCACCGTGGTAATGTAATGTCCCTTTTTATATCGCTTCTTTTCAACAAAAACCTTGTAACTACAGCTTAAAACAAGCTGCAGTTACGAAGCTTATGTTGAAAACCTACGATATCCAATCTCAACTATACTAGTGCGAACCCTTTGAATTTATTTCACTATAAAATGATACAAATAGAATTACATAATTATATACGCCTACATGTGTATCATAATTAAGTTTCTGCATCAGAAAGATCAACTCAATTGACAGAATAACGTCGCTTTTCAACAAAAACCTCGTAACTGCAGCTTGTTTTAAGCTGTAGTTACGAGGTTTTCGTTGAAAAGCAGCGACATGTGCTTGTAAGAAGTTCCTTACACTACCTTTCGTTTTGTATGATAGGCCTATATCACCAAGCGATAAAGGGATGTTGAGTCATCTTGATAGACTAGCATTATTACACGGAGGAGAATCGCGTGACACAAGAAAATCTTCAATAATAATGTTAATAGATCTATGTGACTAATTTGAAAAAGGTTTGAAGAAGAGAAGACGGAAATACATCAGGGGTTAGATGGGTATGGTAGAATTTAAAAAAAAAATAGCGGATAAAAAGTTGTTGACGACCAACTATGGACCCTTTCATGCCAATTTTTGTTGGTCGCCATTTTTTTATCAGCTGATCCTTCGCATCCAGCAAATTTCTGAAGTTTCACTGTCTTCTCTATTTCAAATCTTTTTGAAATCGGTTATATATCTAGTAACAGAATTATCAGACAATATCTATATTGTCGTGTCACATGATTTCCCACCCTGATTTTTATTTGACGCTTGTATTTACTTGATCTGGAACTCTAGATAACGACCATTCGAACGACAAGGGTCCAGATCTAGTTGGGTTTTGAAAGTTTTACGTTTAGTTGTTTAAAAAGAGTATTTTAGCAAAACATGTTGTTTCCCCGCACATCCATGCGACACTGGGGGCTTCTTCTTATGTAACCTTGAAATGCATATTGGCAAACCATCTCAATCTAAAGAATTTATTGTTTTCAATACATCATGAAACGATCACGTGACATCGATTTAGCGAATGGCGGCGGATCAAAACTTGTTAAGTTATTTAGTTCAAACCGTTCTCCTAGTTTCGGGAATCCATACTTCTTCAGAATCCCATCAGCCTCCGCACGTGCTTCCGGTGGGATCGTCCTTCTTGAATCCGTATTAATCAACGATTGTGTCACTTCCGGATTTTTGCTGACGTCAACTTTGAAAGCCTGAACAGCCATATTGACATATTCCCGTCTGATATTCAACAAATCAAACAGGACGTAGCAGCTTCGCTCTGGACACTTCATTAATTCATCATAGAGAATGTTTATGACTGGAATATTCTTCTCCGTACATTCTACAGCGTGAGCGACACACGCGGCCCAGACGCTCGTGAATATGCCGACTGTCGACATGGAGGAGGGGCTTGTTAATGGCGGATCATGGTCCACGATGTACACAAAATAGTGGTAGAACAGGCGCCGGAAGAATGGAAAGATCGTGGATATGAGCTGGTTGTCGATCAGAAATCTTGTACACTGGGCTGTTGTGTCGTTTGTCATTGTGCCTATGTAAGATGCAACCGTGCGTAGACTATTTCTGTACAGGAAAATATGGCGGATACGTGGTATAAGGTTCTGAATTTGTTTGATTTGCACGCAACAGCATGGTCGACTCCGTATGACGATCATTCCCGAACGATCGTTTGGCTTGCACAATAGTCGTACAACGCTTGCTAGGATATTGTCAAATTCCTTATCGGAGATTGCCGAAGACTTACGGAGAAACCCGAGCGTTGTAAGACAGTCTGGTTCCTGAAGTAGCATTGTGCCCGGCACTTTCTCGAACATTCGACACAGAAGAGTGGCACCACATCGACCAGTGCTGGAAACCAGCAGAACCGGAACTCTCGGATCGCCGAGATCCTGTGCGATTTTGTGGAATACTCCTAGCGGCATAGTTATCAGTCTTTTGGCATTTTTGAACTGGGCGGAATAAAAGTTCGGAGCAACATTTGAGTCACATATATCTTTACCCTCATCTACTTCGACAAATATGGCTTCTGATTTTGTCATGCAATACAAGGAAACGTGTGGTTTGAGTACGCAGTTCGGGTGACGGAAAGAGTTATGGAACGTGATGAAATTAGAAGGATCGGCAACGTCAAGGGGGTGTATCTTCCGCCGCCATTTTATATCCATGACATGCGCACCATTCCGGAAGTTCAGCCCACTTTTTGTGTCCCGGATGGTCTTTTCGACACCGGTTACCGCCCACGTGAACTTTTGGAATGTAAGAACGATAATCCTGGCCAGTCTGTACAGTATGAAAGTGAGTATCAATATTCCATAGTCTCGAACCTTTTTCAGAACCTTGCTAATGTTTTCAAGGTTGTCCGCCGTTGACGATTTTGACTCCATCCCTGAAATGAGACCAAAAGGCAGTATTAGGCAGTATCGGGAAAAGGGCCATTATAGCTAGCATGTTCCAAGATCAGCATGTCTATGAGGAGTCTGTTTGGAAACTTCGCTACTTTCTTAAGATTGACACATGCCACGAAAAAGCTAGTGGAGAACAACATGGTTCTTGATCAGACTTTGTGTATACGCTGGCTTATCTGGAACCATGTTGGGCTCAAAAGCCTTAACCCATTACCACACGGTGACTCTTTTTGACTCCCCACAAAATAATGGCCATGGAAAACATTGTGGAAAATGAAGAAATTGCTTGTGAGAAGCAATTTCTTCATTTCCCACAACGTGTTCCTTCCAAAAAAGACCTAAAAATTAAGAATTCAATTCATTTGAAATTGTCGTCTGCAGGATCTTTCAAGTTGGACAGTCCTAAAATTTTGTCATTTGGTAACGGGCTAAGGGACATTTTTCCAGATCATGGCTCAAATGCGAAGTCGCAACAGTTACTGTTGGTGAAGGCTCTATGTAACCATTTTCGAAGAAAACATGCTTTTCACTTTCTCAAGAAATGTTAAAAATAATTACTATTTAAATAGAATCTAATAGGCCTACAAACACTGCCAAATACTTCGTCTGAAAGATAACTTCGGGGATCATGTAGGCTACTTTAAAGATACTTTACACACTGGTCAATTTCTGGGTAACATCCGTGGCAACAGAAATTGACAAGGGATCTCGTCAATATTTGTTGCCACGAATGGCGCCCAAAGTTGCACGAAGTGTTTGGTATCATATGATGGATGGGATATAACTTAATGGAAATCAAGATAATGTAATTAAGCTCTGAAGTTTGGATGGAATATGTTGACATGTCGATTTTATCATATCGTCGGTGAGGAGTCAAAACCTCGTAACTCCAGGTTTTTCAAGCTGAAGTTACGATGTTTTGACTCCCCACCAACGATATAATCTTTACTTAGGTTTTAGAATTACACAGACGATATGCAATTCTGCAAAATATTAAACCAGGCATACAAACATATAAACATTGCACTTTTATGGTTCATTATTTGATATGGTTGAATAGTCAAAAAGCGCAAATCCACCATATTGGCTAGGATAAGATAGTTTCCAGGGCGCCGTATGCAAAATCAAAACAAGCAATAAAACATTATGTCGACAATTTCAACCTTTCCCAAACAACGAATTTAAGTTGATATTCAATGATGTTTAAGATGTCACAATCGAAGCTACCACTCACAAAATTAATTATAACAATATGGATTGTGTGTGCGTTTGCATGGAAAGATTGGCGGAAAAGGGGTGAAAATGGTTGTCATCATTAAGCCCCCAAAGTTGGCCAAAATGCCGAAATTTCCTTGTAATACACTGAAAAATTAAGGGAAATCCATTTTAGCCCCTCAAATATTCAGACACTAACTTGGACATGGATGGGATTTAACCCATCCCTTTAAAACTGATTCCCTGGGATGAGAACATGTCGTATACAATGTAGAACAGAAAATTTAAGGTATATGACCCATCATTAAAAACACCACTTTCTAGCTATGCCAAATGCATCAAATTACACACACTTGTAAATACACTTCATATTAAGTTGATTCATCGTGCCGGATTTCAAGATTATGCTCCAAGAAGAAAATAATTAACAATTTAACAGATATTATTTTACTCTGTATTCATATGCAAGGGAGGTAATTTTGAACATTTTTGTCAAATATTTCCATATATAAGCATTAATTCGAAATTCTAAACCATTCACAATGCTTATGTTTGTATTTGGAATGGAAATATAACAGAGTTTAGATATTGCTGGCACTTTTCAAATTTCGCCTCTGGCTCTTTAGTGCTAGACTGGGTTCCAGACTGATCATTTTTCCCTCCTTTACTTTCTCCGGTCTAAAGATCAATATCAACACGATCAAAAACGGATGCCGCAATATGTAACGGGTATTATACGAGGTATAGTCAAAAAGTTCCCGGACTGCCTTTGAATTGTGTTTTTCCGACGTATTTGATTCAATTATTTATTCATTAAGTAATTTCGAAATGTAAACTACCACTTTGATAAGTTCTTGTGGTTTTAAATTGTTAAAAATCAAAATTTTCTAAGACGTTAGAGCATAGTGTTCAAGAGTACGGATCACTTTGAAATAACGCTTTTTCCCAATATTCTTACTATTATCCAAAGGACCATATCTTAAGAATTACAGGCGCTTTTACATGCAGCCTCGATATGGCATCACATCAGCATGTTTTCTGAACAATTTCAAAATTTTAACGTCGTGGCATGAAAATTCTGCGTTTCATACATTTTTCTCATAGCAATGGATGAAAGGCAACTGAAATCAAGGCGACGTCACCACAGCGTACGGAACAAATCTGCGCTATTTTAAAAACGTCTATGTGAAGGCGGGAATGACGCCTATGGAAATTAAGAAGTTCTTTAAATCAAGCAACGGCTTCAGTGCATTTTCTAGGACAACTTTGTTTAATTGACACAAGAAATTTTGGAATTAACGAGCGAAAATAAGCGATGATCTTAGCAATGAGCGGCCTAAAACGTGCTTAATTAGACATGAAGACCGACATTCTCACCGACTGATGAAAATCATTCGGCGATGTAGCTAATCTTGTAGGAATATTTGTCGTGGTGCAATTCATAGAATAATTTCGATAAAATAAAATACGTCTAAACTGTACACATGACGGGAGGCGCGGCTTTAGACGGACGATGAGCAAAATACCCGCGTCTTTGAACGTTTCCTAAGAAGCGTGTGAACACTAATTTTACAAGGATAATGTACCTTACCAACCTAATGCAATAATCGTGCCGATATTAAAATAAGAACCACATAATGTTCTAAGCTATGAAAGACTGTCTGTCCCACACGCAATGCAGCCCGACTCAGTAAAATGTCATTTCAGCATTTCTCTTGTTTATTGAAATTTCCCCGATGTTGCAGGTTTGAGTCAAACGAAGAGCTTTGACTTGCGACCAGGTCAGCTGTGAAATGTTATGACACCGAATTCATTCGTTTGCTCCATATGTGCATCGCGATGGGAAGTACGGTATCTATATCATTCTGATAAATAATTTGAAAAGTTGTGAACTAACCTGAAATCATCGATTTTCGCTCTGTAAAATACGACGTTATGTAGACGTCGCCGTGCGACGTCAAAGTGATCCGTACATTGTTTATGTATGTTTTTGCGACTGTAAAATAATATGTTATATGTATTGTATCAACATAAATGATATATGTACTTACCGGACATGATTTCCTCTTTTTAGGTATATAAGTTTTAGAAATATCCGAATTCATATAATTTACGTACGAAGGCAGTCCGGGAACTTTCTGACTGTACCTCGTATATTGATTTTTTATGTGCTATCTTACTGACCAAATTGTATATTGACGACTGGACCCAGGCTACTTTAGTGCTAATGATGGGTTGTATACGTTAAGGCAAAAAGATAAAATGTTGGTTATCGGCTTATCAGCTTATTACCTTTATTACCTCATTATTTGAAACAAACAAACAAACAAACAAACAGAAAATGACAGTAACACTTTCTTCTTCGGTCGTCAAATCTATGTTCATAAGGAATTCATATATCGTTGGTGGAGAGTCAAAACCTCGTAACTACAGCTTTAATAAGCTGGAGTTACGAGGTTTTCATTCCCCGCCGATGATATATGAAATTTGGCCAATCGGCTGTGGAGAAAACGCTAGTGACGAACAGATGGGCGGACAGATAGACAGAGGAAGCAAGGAGTATGATAAAATAATTATTTATGAAGATTCAGTTGCCCGTGGAATTTATTATTAACATTTTTTGTTTCAATATATATACATGTTCAATGCTATTGCTATATTTATTATGAAAAAGATAAAAGAGAACAACATAGATGATGATCAGACTGTGTACAGACATATGGCGGGGCAAGAGATAAGATGGGATGAATGCATTCTAAATTTGTTATTTTAAAGTCAATCCCTATGTTTTGGGTACTCATATGAATCGTCTCGATGAGACGATTCAAATAAGTACCCACAAAATCGCGTTTGATGAACTTCAAAATTTTTTAATGAAATATTGCATTTTGAAAAGCGTTCACTCTCTCCTATGTATTATGTGGCTCTGCATATAGTTCATTTTTCCAGAGCCTATCGTAGTTTTTAAGGATAACAACCCATCAGTATCTACAAAACACTTAGTGCATTTTCGGGTGTAATATGGGCCAACGGAAATGAACAAGGGATACCCTAGTCATTTTTCGGGCGTCGTCCGTGGCAACGGAAATGGGCGAGATTTACCCCGGTCAATTTCCCTTGAAACCAATGACGCCAAAAGTTAAACGAAGAGGTTGGTATCTACTGATGGATGGAATACCTTAACCCATTACCAAACGGCAAAATTTTAGACTAGGCCTAGTCCAAATTCAAAGATGATACAGACGACAATTTCAAGTGAATAAAAATTTGCATTTTTTGGTCGTTTTACAACGAAAACATTGTGGGAAATGAAGAAATTGCTTGTCACAAGCAATTTCTTCATTTTCCACCATGTTTTCTAAAGCCATTTTCTTGTGGGGAGTCAAAAAGAGTCACTGTGTGGTAACGGGTTAACGTCCGCGGTAAATCATTTAACCCATTACCACACGGGGACTCCTTTTGACTCCTCACAAGATTATTTGCTTTGGAAAACATTGTGGAAAATGAAGAAATTGCTTGTGACAAGCAATTTCTTCATTTTCCACGATGTTTTCTTCTCAGTATGACCAAAAATGTCAATTTTCATTCACTTGAAATTATCGTCTGCAACATCTTTCAATTTGGACAGGTCCAAATTTTGTCGTTTGGTAATGGTTTAATATTGTCATGGGCATGCTGACAAAAGTTATTTATCGCGGATACTTTGAATAACTTATTTTAACGAGTGTCGAATTTTATTTGGCACGAATAATAATTTTGAATTAATCAAATGAAAATGAAGTCACAGCTCAACGCGCGCACCGTAGAAGAAAGATAATTCTTTTAAATCTAGAACAACGAGAAGAAGAAAGCAAAATTGAAAGAAAATTAAGAAAAAGAAAGAATTTACCCAAAATTTTTATTCCGGACGGGAAAAAGTAAACCTCTCGACTTAAAAGAAAACACACTTGCGTTTGAAAGACATTCTTCGTTACTTTTTGGCGACATAGCAAATGCAATAAATTTTAGTTGAAATCTTAAAATTCAAATAAAACCAAAAAAATAAAACTACACCGGATTCGAGACTCGCGTTTTTTGAAAACTGCAAGTTTTAAATGTTGGTTTTAGAAATGAATTTAGTATATAGGCCCTATTCGCTCATAAATTTTTTTCCAAAATGCTTTCTTTCCAAGGGACACCAAATTCAGATAACATTAGAGAAATGGTTAACCCAAAGAAACGCAATGTGTCATACATTTTATGCATGCTTTCGAGTTTTAAAATGTTAATGCTCTTGAATTCCTGCTGTGAAAATGTTGCAAACTGCATAATGTAATCTTGTGTGCAGAAAATGGTTGCATGGCAAGGGCGGATCCAGGATTTTTTTCCAGGGGGGGTCCAAGCTCAAATTATGGCTTAAAATGTAATAAATATGTAACGTTAAACTATTAAATTTATACAGTCAAAATTCAATTTTCGGCCAATGCCAGGGGGAGGGAGTCGGACCCCCCGACCCCCCCCCCTATAGATCCGCCCATGCATGGGCATCCAACTAACCCTTTTCGTAATTACAGCTACTTGCAAATGACGAACCTCGTAGAAAAATATTATATAGTATTGAGAGAAAAGAATGGCAGGCTGATAGCATATCTCCTGTTCAAACAGTATTTTGCTCTCTCAACTAAATGCTTCAATTTCTTTAATGCTTTTCGGTGGATTATCGGGAAATAACGATAGATTATCATTTTGATAAACTCACCGCCTATCCAGTGAAATTATCAAAAACTTGTGCCCCGCTTTCGGTCATTTCACCCTATCGGACGTTATTTAAGCCGGGCCAAATAAGTGACATCGTCATAAGCGTTGCATAGCAGTCTTTTAAGAAAACTTGTCATAATATTTCAGCATTTTGTCTAATTTGTAAAATAAAGCTTTTATTGTTCACTCAACGAAATATAAATCAATCTTACACTGAAACAAACGATTATCCTCTATATATACCATGTTTGATAAAAACAACGAAAATTGAAATGTCCTGTAGACGACTATGTGAATTTATAAGAGACTATTTTTGTGAACACAATGTAGTCTCATTAAAAACATACGGTGAAAAGGAGAAAATGCTAATCACCCAGAACTGTCTCATTCTCTCTCAACGTTTCTTTCTTTCATGCATTCCCTGCAAAGGTCTTCAGAAGCAAGGACTAATGAAGAAGAGCTCAATAAAGACGCACAAAGCATTCATAAAGTAATAAGTGTACAAAGCAATTTCTCTTTTTCTTATTTTTGTGCAATATTATATCCATTTTCTACAATTTACACCAATTATTTTACCGTCTGAAATTCCTTTGAAATTGGGAAAGTTTTAATTCTTATCATTTAGGAAAGGGTTAAGTAAAATGGTACAAGAAACGATTATCATTTAATACAAATGCAGAGATAACAACTTAGGGTGTAACACTTTCCAAAAACAAAACCTGTTTTGACACCATGGGAGATTTAGGGTTTGTGAAAACATTGATACAAAAGAAGAAAATGCTAATAATCAGCATTTCTCATTTTGTCTCGACATTTCCTCTGCTATATATAGCGTACACACATTCTATTCTGTATAAGCATAATTTTTGTTGTGAATGGTAGCTTCAATTTTGTCATTTGGAAAAGGGTTAAGTGAAGCACTTTAACGATTCAAATTATCGTGGGCGAGCTGGGTCGACTGATCAAGTACGGATCCAGATTTTTCCATGTGAGAGTGGGTGTGAGGTTCGACGGAATTTTCGAATGAAAAATTCGCATAAAAATCAAACAGAAAGAAAGAAATTCATTCTGCAAATTATAACAGACAAGTATCTGTTAGGAGAAAGGAGAAAAATGTGAAGTCGATGTGGTTAAATGTGATAAGAAATTAGACATTTCCCAAACATTCAAACGGGTCCTCTTTGATAACAAATATGGAACACATATCGAATATCACTGACGATAGAATATTAACTCTATAATACAGCACAGAAAATAATGACTGAAAATGAGAGGACATGATTAGTAAAAATAAACTTTTTGCTAAATCTAAACATTCTTTTGGCATTTTTGTTAGAAGCATGAAAACGTTGTCATGCTAAGGAAAGGGTTAAAAAGAGATTTTCTTTGGTTATTATTATAGAGAGAATTAAATGCTTGAGCAGTTTTACTTCCGATTTGATGATTCAAAATTCAATGAAAGATGAATGCACAACTCCATCCCCTCATATCCCCCATGTAGTTCTAGGGTAAAAAACGTAAAGTAGGCCTATAAACAGTCGACAGCCTGTTATCATAGTTTTTCTCTATATTTTATGTAATTCATTCATTCATTCGTTCATCTTGATAAACGCTTAGTTTTTCGTTCGGTCGTTCAGAACGCGCGTTGAAAATAGTTTCCTCAAGTAATGTCGATTCTATTTCTGTTTGATCAATTAGACCGGTCGAACCTACACTCGTCAAAATGAGCCATCCAAAATATCAAAATAAATAATGCCATCAGCGCGTCTTTAGTAGGCTAGTATTCAACCCTTTCCCAAATAAGACCCCAATTTGACGCCTCTAAGAGAAAGTGCATTGACATTGATGTCCCAAATAGAAAATGTTAAGGAAACCCCTTTCCCAAAGAAGAGCTGGTTTTGAGGTCTCTTGTGAGATCGATAGCTTTTTCTCTATTTCTCTCAATAATTTCTTTGTCATATTGTACACAAATCCCTTCTTAATCACCATTCCTTCTGACGTCTATACTGGTCAGCTTATTTCTTGGAATGGTCCAAATTTTTGCAATTTGGGAATGGAAATTTTGTTACGAATATTCAAATCACGTTTCTACGAGATTATGCGCGACATATTGCTGTCAAATAATATCTCGTTGTCAAGTGTTTGCGCATGTTTCATTTCATGTGCACGTCAAAGTTATGAGAAATGAATTAATTTTGAAAAGGCTTAAAACCGTACTTCTTTCCTTGTATCTTCGCATAGACATAAGATTCAGCCACTGTTTCTTTTTCGAACAATTCATTTCTTTGACTCTCATGGATTAGGGCTACGCACAATTTGATTAAAATCCGGTGCTAACTTTCAGTAACATCTAAGAGGGTCCAGTAAGGAGTCATCTTCTAAGACCATGGAAAAACCAAAATCTGTTATTTTTAGTCTAACCAATTAATTATCTATTTATACAGGATTTTCCGTAACAAAAACGTGCAAACATATGGTTCTGCGCTGAAATATGATATCATTGAAGCCTACTGTTCGGTTTTAATCGCGTTCAGAAATTCCTGTCCCTGTTCCTGTAGGCCTAAATGTAAGTTAACAACGGATATTAATCGGACTGTTGTTACGCACCAGTTTTACTACTTTATTTCCCAATAGCTTCTAAAACAATTTGCCAGTCACAGTTTCACGTTTCTTAAAATGAGAGCTTTCCTGATTATCACCATTAAAACAGTGAAAACATTGAAAGAAAAAGGGTGTGTATGGTTTTCTACATCATACATCCATTTCAAAATGGTAACCCATTTCCATTTTGAATTACGAGTACCCCTAAAATGACTTAGTCACACAGATTACCAACCTGGAGATCTCATCCGAGTCCTAGTTCCAAATCCTTGTCCGTTCATGATCAGACTTGTCTGAATCTGATCTGAATCCACACAGTATCAAATGATTGAATCCAATATTAGCAGAGTTGGTTTCACATTGTTGGAATTGCAAAGAAAAGTTCGAACTTTTCCAGAAGAATCCAACATGTTTTTAAAGTTTGAATCTGTATGAAATACATGTATATCATTGTCCTTTTTTAAAATGAATATGTAAACCTTTTCCCAAGAAAGATCTCGTTTTAACGCCGCTAAAAGAACCGGATTTGGAAAACATGAAGGTGCGAGAAGAAAATGCTGATAGCAGCATTGTCTCAATATTTTCTGTCTTATGATGTAAATATCAATGCTTTTCAACGAAACCCTCGTAACAACAGCTTAAAACAAGCTGCTGTTACGAGGTTTTTGTTGAGAAGCGACGATGTTTTAAATTTTCACTCATATTGATCTTAACGTCTGAAACTTTTTTGAAATTGAACAAATTTCTTCACTAGATCTTAATTTTCCTAAAGCCTTTTCACATAAATGTGAATATAGAAAAAAACATGGTCGCTTTTCTTCGAGAACCTCGTAACTGCAGCTTAATGAAGCTGCAGTTACGAGGTTTTTGAAGAAAATCGACACAATGCTTGTTTATGAAAGGGTTAGGTCTAAAACGTTCGTCGTTCTACCACTTTAAAAGAGAAGACACATGTTAAACTATTAACGTCCTTTATAATACTGTCACTTGTTCGGAATATGGAAGGAAACAAAAGCGCTTAATTAACAGACGATAATAAAATTAAACGTTACAACGTAGACGACGGCTAAAAATAACGTAATTACGTGTAACACGTCATTTACATCATCTGAGCTTTGAAACGTGTGTCTAAAACGGCATAACAATACGTTATTATTTTGGTCAACAAAGAAATACTAAGTTGAGTTCAAAATTGAACGAGAATTGTTAAATTCATTTGTTTTTAGTTTATTTTAGGTAGGACAAGGGTATTTCTAGATAATATATTAATATGTTAAAGTCGTTTCTATAAAAAGTCTCCTATAACTACCAGATTTACCTATTTTGAGTTATCGAATTAACCTTAATTAGTTAACGAATTTGAATCGTTTATTATTACAAGCTTACACATTTATTTGTGTATCTTTTTTTCAAAAAAAAAAAAAAAAAAAAAAAAAAAAAGAAAGAAAGAAAAAAAATCGCCAAAGCGTACAGGAGGTAGGTCCATACTTTATTTTACCAAAATTTATGTCCAGCAAAAAAGAAATTGGTGATACGATATTTTCCTAAACATGAGTAAGACAAAATGCTAAATGTTTTAGTGAAACTGGCCCAAATGCCAATTTATTCGAAACATTTAACCAATTACCACATAATTACGCCTTTTGACGCCCTGCAAGATAATTTATGCTTCGGAAAACATTGTGAGAAATGAAGAAATTGCTTGTCACAAGCAATTGCTTCATTTCCAACAATGTTTTCTTCCCAGAAAGACTGAGAATTTGAAATTTTCTTTCACTTTATTTTCTCGTCTGCAATATCTTTGAATTTGGATCAGTCTAATTTTTTGTCGTTCGGTAGAGGGTAAGTAGTTCATCCATCATTATCTACAAAACGCAGCTTCGGGCGTCATCCGTTGCAACGGAAATTGTCGATGGAATATCCTCGTCATTTTCCGGACGTCATCCATGGCAACGGAAATTGACGAGGGATACCCTCGTAAATTTCCGTTGCAATTAACTGATGACAATCGATGACACGCAAAGTGTCCAATGCCATTGCCTTACTAACGTTTACGATAAAATATACATATATATGTAGTAAGACTGAAAACGAACACTTCTTCTTCTTCTTCTTCTTCTTCTTCTTCTTCTTCTTCTTCTTCTTCTTCTTCTTCTTCTTCTTCTTCTTCTTCTTCTTCTTCTTCTTCTTCTTCTTCTTCTTCTTCTTCTTCTTCTGGAAAGGGTTATAATGTTCAAATACCTTGTTTCAAAATCGACGTAAAATGATTGTTTAACCCTTTCTCAAACAACGATTGATGTTAATTAACCCTTTCCTAAACGAGACCTGGTTTTGACGTCCCTAATAGAACAGGCATGGGAAACATTAAAACAAAAGAAGAAAATGCTGATAAGCAGCAGTTTCTCCTTTTGTCTCAATATTTTCTGTGCCATATTTTACACAAATAATATCTTAAATAATATCTATCTTGTCATTTGTGGCAGTTTTTGAAGTGAATCACCCTTAAATTTTGTCGTTTTGGAAAGGGTTAACATGAATGGGCTAATAGAAACAGTTTGAAAATTGAGGCGAAAGGAAAATATGATTAGGCCTATCAGCATTTCTTCGTGCTCTTTATGATTTCTAATTTTGTTCTCAAATATTATTAGACATATCTGACTAGTTAAAATGTCCATTTTCCACCCAACCTATTTTGTCTTCCGTAATTATCGTTCAATTTGGGCGAGCCTAAAATCGGGAGAAAAGGTTGGTGTCGCGCCCTTCGAGATTTATGGCTAAATTTAGAAAACATGAAATTAACATGACATCAAAAATAGATCACGTTGAACGGCTAATTTGCATAAAACACGTCGTTAAAATTGACTCCTTTATTAAACATAATTAACTCTTGTTTTATACATTGTCGCTTTTCAACGAAAACTTAGTAACTGCAGCTTGTTTGAAGCTGCAGTTACTAGATTTTCGTTGAAAAGCAGCGACATACGTATTGGTCCTTAACCCTTGTCCAAAAAGACCGAAAGCTGTCGAGGACGTAGATACAGAGGTTAATTAAGATACGATATCAGAAAGATATAGAACATATTGAGGCAAAAGGAGAAAATGCTGGTCATCTTCTTTTGCTTTTAAAAATGTGTTCGAGAAAGGACAAAACTTATAGTTATTTTGTTGGGGGGGTTGGTGGGGGCTTTATAAACCATGGTCATGTGCCAAACGATTTCTGGTTTATATACCATCTCGTCAATAATGTTGAGGGAAAAGGTAGGCTAAAAAAATGTGATTAACAAAATTTTCCTGTTTTCACTCTATAACATATATAATATATACACACTAGTTATTTTTTGTAATTTGTAGATCAATAAATGATTGATCAACCTATTATTTCGTCATTTGATGAAGCGTTAACAATTTGTTTTCATTTCAAGCAGTGATCGAGGGTTTGGGACGGACTATTTTCGGTTGGCGATCACGTGACACAACAATTGAAGAAAATTTTCAACAAATCAGTTGATACGTGACCGATTTGAAGATGATTTGAAGCAGAGAAGGCGAAAATACGTAAGGGATTAGATAGATGTGTTAGATATTTTAAAAATCGGCCGATAAAAAAGTAATTGACGAACAATCAAAATTTTGGTTGGTGTCTATATTTTTTTAATAAGTTGACTTTTAGAAGATCATTTGCATTCAGCATGATCCGGCGTTTTCCCACCTTCTCTGCTTCGAACCGAATCCAAATTGGTCAATTATTTTTTTCTTTAAAAAAAGTCACTAACGATTACATTGTATCTGATTTTTTTGTACAACGCGATTCCCCACCGTGGTTCCTCGATTATTGAAATGACCCAAATTCACGGAGAACTGTTTTAAATTAAATAAATGGTAATGTCATTGGAAAAAAATTGAAAATGAAGAAATGGCCTATTGCTTGTGGCAAGCAATTTCGTCAATCCCAAATTGTTCTCCATCCCAAAAGGCCATGATATATAACATTTCATTCACCTTTAACTGTCATCGGCAACATCTTTGAATTCGGTCCAATCTATTTTTTCTGTCTGGTAATGGGTTACATGTAACAAGATACGCGGTTTGGCAAAAGTTTGAAAGAATCATGTCGACTTTGCAAATAGGCCTATTCAAAACAAAAACTAACGCAAAAATGACAAAGATAACAGTTTTGCATCAAATTAATGTTGATTATTTTGTCATTGCACTTCCTGAAAGATTGCAGGTTTTTCATGACACAATCAAAAGTTTGAAAAATTGCGTCGTCTGCGAAAATATCTAAAACAGAAATTAACACCACAAATGACAAAGACACTTGTTTTGAATTAATTTTGATAGTTCTCGTGCGCTACACTTTAATTGTTTTGACACGGACATTTACGGTCAAAATGACATTAACCCTTTCCCGAACGACAAAATTTTCGGGTGATCCACTTCAAAAACTACCACAAATGACAAAATGCATGTTATTTAGAGTAGGATTTGTGTAAAATATGGCACAGAAAATATTGAGACAAAAGGAGAAACTGCTGGTTATCAGCAGTTTCTTCTTTTGTTTCAATGTTTTCCCAAGCCTTTTCTATTAGGGACGTCAAAACCATGTCTTGTTTGGGAAAGGGTTAAAATGATAAGCAATTTGTCTTGTCTTCGTAATGCAGATTTACCTTTCATGTACGACAAATCGCTGCTTTTCAACGAAAACCTCGTAACTGCAGCTTAAGACAAGCTGCAGTTACGAGGTTTTCGTTGAAAAGCGACGAAATGTTGAAAATGTCTTAACACTTTCTCAAATGGTAAACTAGAAGACCTGAAGGCCTTGAATCGCTCCACAGGCCTGAGATTCTTTAAATATTTAATCCAAGTGTTGATTAGCTAGTGAAAACAAAGTCACAATTAGCTTTTTTTTCAAATTGAAAGCCATAGTACTGAGGATTTATCTTCCTATCAAGCTAAGAATCACATTAATGCAAGATCTTAACTTCGTCTATATCACGTTTAAGTTTTGAAGTGCTTGTTTAATACTTGTAGATATACAGAGAGTAAAACAAAGTCGAAAAAAGCAATTTTGTACAATTCTATGGCGCATAAAACTGGATTTAAGATTCAGATGATGCTGAAAATTAAAGCTATGCATTATCTTTTAGCCGGTAAGATTATGTGAAAGTTTAATATTGATTGGGAGATATTTATGGCTGTTTGAGTAAAAATAAGGTCAAAAATAGTAATTTTGTCAATTTCAAGGGGACATAACTCATGATGTAAAATTCAGATTAAGCTGAAAATTACACTATGGCAAGAACTTATGTTTACAAATATTGTGTCAATGTCCCGTCTTGATAGGTCAATATTTGTAGTTGCTAGAGTGAAAACAAAGTCAAAATAAAGCCGAAAATGACAATATTGTCAATTTCAAGGGCACATAACTCATGATATTAAATTCAGATCAAGCTGAACATTATACCTAGCACAGATCTTATTAACATCAACATTCTATTAAATTTTCTTGATTGGTAAATATTTGTAATTGGTAGAGTGAAACAAAGTAAAAATTGGGCCGAAAATGACAATTTTGTCAATTTCAAGGGCACATAACTCATGATATAAAATTCATGCACTCAGTCAAGATCTGATTGTCACCAATATTTTTACCAAGTTTTGTTCTGATTGGTTGATATTTGTAAGTGCTAGAATAAAAATAAAGTCAAAACAGCCATTTTTTAATTCAAGGGCAGATAACTCAAGACTTTCCGTTTCAATCACCATTAATTTAAAGAATCTGATAGAGGATCACCCAAGGATCATTCCTGTGAAGTTTGATTGAAATCCGTCCAGTAGTTTCTGAGAAGAAGGTTTTTAAAGAAAAAGTTGACGACCGGACGCACGGACGCACGCACGCACGACGGACACAGCGCCATGACAATAGCCCGCTGGCCTGAAGGCCAGTGGAGCTAAAAATGGCGGTTTTTATCTGAAAGCTGCTGCACGCGGCAAAATGTTGATTAAGATTGAGACTTAAATTGGGTGCAATATAAGATAGAAAATTTTAAGTCAAGGTCAAAGTTTCTCCTTTTGCCTCAATATTTTCTGTGTTATATTGTACACAAATCATTATTATCTTTTCCGCCATTCATTTTGTCGTCGGCAGCATGTTTCAAACTGGAACTGGCCAAATTTCTACCGTTTGGGATTGGATTAGACTGGACTATTCACATCTTGAAGGACGACAAAAGTCTTTTAAATGATACCTACTCTCTTATGAACAGAGCACATTATCTCTACATTCCATTTCGATAGAATGTCATATTTGATGGTTTAATCAATATACCTCGGCAATGGAGAGTAAATGATACCATGCTTTTCAAATCACAAAAAGAAAATAATTTAAGGCCCATTGAAACATTGATATATAACGAATGATTTCAACTTTTTGTCGTCCGTAACACATTTGAATTTCCACAAGTAAAATATGTTTTCCATAATTGTTCAGAAATTAGCCTGTGCTATTCATTACATAAAATTTCATATTTCAACAACCTCACAGTTAGGAAAAGTTTTTTCAAATTCTTATCTAGTGGGTTTATTGCCCTAGTTTTATATGAAGTAATAAACTGACATTCAATAAATCATAGCCAAACCCCCAAAACAAACGAACCTCAAACGTATACAACTCATTTCGATGTTAAGAATTTTTATTTGCTTGTCATTGATCGAGTTTAACACTTTCCCAAACAAGACATAGACTTTACATACGACTACATGTAGGCTATGCCCTTAATAGGATAAGATTAAGAAAACACCGTGGCAAAATGAGAAAATGATGATGACCAGAATGTTTACATTTTACCTCAATACCATCTTCGCAAGCCAAGGGTTCTACCTCCACTTTGTTCCTTCGTAAGGAACAAAGTGGAGGTAGAACCCTTGGCTTGCGAAGATGCCTCAATACCGGTATTTCCGAAGTTTTCTTATGAACAGCATCCACTCATAACGACAATAATTGTCAATAGTACATTTTTGCCGATTTTACCTAAGTTTCCTCAAATTAGAACCAAAAGAAATAGAAGAGGCAGCGCTTTCAACCAATTCAAGCCTTCAATGCTTTCAAGCTTTGTGAAAGGTGCTGTGACATTGGAAAATCGACTGTTTTCTTTTCAAAGAATAAAGAACTCCGAAGTGTCCCCAATACATCTTCGCAAGCCAAGGGTTCTACCTACACTTTGTTCCTTACGTAAGGAACAAAGTGAAGGTAGAACCCTTGGCTTGCGAAGATGCCCCTAATAAAGCTTATTACCAAGTAAAACGAGGTCTGCCAGATTTAGGACGATGTGTGGGGCGAGAGAGCAACAGACAAGAGGGAATGAAGACATTCCAAATGTTTTATTACGAATCAGAACCCTTTGTTGTGGGTACTTTCATGCCCGAGGGAACAAGGGAACGGGGGGGGGGGTGCTAGGGGGGCTAAGCCCGCAATGTTGGTAAAAATGCCAATTTTTCTTTATTTTACAGTGTAAATTCAATTTAGCCCCCCCCCCCCCCCCCCCCCCTAATATTCAGACACTTGGGCTTTAGCCACACCAATATCAAATTGCTTCCTCCGAGCCTAGGGGTCATGATCCACTCTGGAAATTGACAAAAAATGGATTATCAAAATGAATTTGATGGGTTTGGTTTTCCATGCCCCGTTTTGTTGACCCAAACCCCCTCATGGGAAAAAATCGACATCCCCTGGGGTGGTTGGGGGAGGTAGACCCTGAGCTAGAAACATGTTTGCTCCCCCCCCAGAGGGAATTTTGTAGACATGTTTTTTCTTAAAGTACATTATCTTACAAACCTTTTGAGCGTTGTTTGCACTCTGGCCGTTGGGGCTTTTGGCTGTAACCCTTATCTAAAACCCTTAACCCTATCATTTTTTTCATAAAAAATTACATTACTTATTTGGTCATATTTTCATCAAATATTGACCTACAGATGTCAAAGTAGTATCAAATGAAAGCTTATGACTTGCTCTTTATTTTGTAGTTATTTTATGCAAATTAGCTCATTTGCATATGCATGAATATTAATGATTTCCCTTAAAATTTGCATTTTTGGGCGAAAATTTGATAAATAACTTCTAAAAAAAGGCATTTCTGTCCAAAGGGAATTTTGTAAACATGGTTTATCTTAAAGTATATTTCATTAGAAACATTTTGAGCCTTGTTTGCACTCTGGCGGTTGGGGCTTTTCGCCGTAACCCTTATCCAAACCCTTAACCCTACCAAATTGTTCATTTAAATTTTGAAAATGACTTTGGTCATATCTTGATTGAATATTGACACACAGGTGTCAGAATGGTATCAAATGAAAGCTTATGACTTGCTCTTTCATTTTCAGTTATGTTATGCAAATTAGCTCATTTGCATATTCATGAATATTAATGATTTTTCTTAAAATTGCGATTTTCGACAAAAATGCAGTAAATGCTTTCCAAAATGAGGCGTTTTTGTGCAGGGGAATTATGTAAACATAGCGAATCTTAAAGAAAATTACACAAGAGACATTTTGAGTGATGTTTACAATTTGACCGTTGGGGCTTTTGGCCAAAACCCCTATCTAAACCCTTAACCCTATAAATTGTTCAATCATTTAAAAACGTTTTTGGTCATATCTTGGTTGAATATTGACTTATAGATGTTATAATGGTATCAAATGAAAGGTATTAACTCGCTCAATAATTTGCTTTAAATTTTATGCAAATTAGCTCATTTGCATATTCATGAATATTAATGATTTTACTTAAAATTGTGACCTTTTTGCTAATATTTGGTAAATAGTTTCAAAAACTTTGTGTTTCTGTTCTGGGGGAATCATGTAAACATGGTTTATCTTAAAGAACATTTTATTAGAGACATTTTGAGAGATATTTGCACTTAGGCGCTTGGGGCCTTTGGTCATAATCCTTATCCAAACCCTTAACCCTATAAAATTGTTCACTCAAATTTTCAAAACATGCTTGGTCATATCTTGATTGAATATTGACCTACTGATGTAAGAATGGTATCAAATGAAAGCTAATGACTTATTCTTTAATATGCAGATATTTTATGCAAATTAGCTCATTTGCATAAGCATGCATATTAATGATTTGTCTAAAATTTTGATTGTTTTGCAAGGTTTTTTATTTTAAATACGTACCAAAAGGTCCGATTGTTTCTTTCTCGTGAGTTTTCAACCATTTAATATCAATGTTCACTTTTTTAACAACATCTAAGCCTTGTTTGAAATCTATTTGATGTTTTGTTTGGAAGTAACAGTAATTTTAAAGAGTGCAGCCCATTATATTTTGTTCCTATAAATCTTATTTTCAATGTATGTATTTAGTTTCCATTTGATCTTTTTAATCTTTATTGTTTTAAGTGCAAATAAGTTAAATTGATTTCTTTTATTGTATTGGTGTTCTTGCTTATATCTAGTTTAGTTGACAGAATGTTATCCTTTGTAAAACTGCAACATGAATCCAAAATTGACGCAAAATAGGACTTTAAACATAAAAATTTTATCATATTATGCCATAGAATGATACAAAATGGGGGACTCAATTCTAATACACATATAAAATTAATCATTCCAATTATTTTTTTTTAAGTTTTATGGATAAAAAGGGATCCTGGAATGTAGACAAATTGCATACATATAGCAAAATAACATTGTTAAGCAATTATCAAGGCCTTACTTTTGCCATTCACATGGAGAAAACAGCATGGTTTTTCTCCATCTGGAGAGCCCTGCCTTATGTTTTCCTCATAGACAAGTCAATTTGTTGGCCTTAAGTGTATTTGATATGTGGCTGACAGATCAGGGACACTGGTGTTACCATTCCTTTATGCTCTATTAAGGCATTTTCAATTCAGATGAAATATGCTTGGGGTGCCATATGTATGTGATACATAAAATCAAGATATGTACGCGATGTATGTAGCTAGAGTACAGACAATTACTGGTTGTGATCAAAAGATTATTGCATTTATTACGATGCATTTATTTATCTGTATCAGATCAGAACAGATGTGAACTGATCCATACTACCGACAGCCCATGCTGAATGTATATTCATATTCTTCCTTATCTACACATATTTCTTATATGTGCTTTCAGCGTAATACCACCTCACAATAAATTGAAAATAGTTCCCTTGCGATACACAATCTCTTTCAATATGGCATATGTTTTCCAGGATGGTATTCGATGGCCATAGATATCTTCAGATCAATATTTTCCTGATATTTAAATGCTACAACTATGCTACCAGGTTTAGATCAGCATGTGAAATTCCATATTAAGACACTTACTTATTGCACAGTTCTAGAACAATTTGACCAAAAATGATTCACATCGAACTTGGTGGCAATCTTGGAATTACTCAAACTGTGGGAGTTGGGCAAGTTTATCATGATGGAAACCGACATAGATCAATTACTAAACATAACATGGTTACTATGTACATAACATAACAGTATTACTATATAACATATAGCACTGTCAAATGGAATACATTTTATGGATTTTCCACAATAAATGTGTTTTTGTCCCAAACATTTAAGAATCAATAGTATTTTTGAATATGTAAATGAGCAAATCGACATGAAGTAATTGCAAATATACAAGACATCGCGCACGGTATTGGGGAACTAAATGTAACGTCAAACTAGCGAACGTCATTATTCTAATAATTGCGGAACGTTGAAGTTTTTACTTAGACGGTTGTGTTGTTCTTTTAATGCTTACTCTCTTTACAAACTAATGTGATTTAAAAATACAAGACCATGTTTTAAGAAAATCTCCACTATTTCTGTCTTTTGCACGTCTTAAGCTTTTACTCGACTTTGATTCGTTTTATTTTCGTCTTAATATGCGACAAATAGATACTTTTAAGGCTACGCCAATTAAAAAAAGTTTACGTTTATAAAATTTCTGTCCACACGAACAAATTTGAACATCTTTTTTACGTTTCATTATTTTGCGTTGAAATTTTGATATGACAAACAAGAAAAAAATAATATTTCTATATTGAAATTAAATCGTTGTATGAATAAGGGAACCGGTATTTTTTAAACTCTAAAGGGTAAAAAATAGAGTTTTCAACGACCTGAAACAATTTCTGTCCACACGCATTTTATATCATTAATGCTTCGTTTATTATGCTAACTAATTTTCTTGTATATATTATAGAAATAGAGAAAAATAATATTTCTTATATCAAGTTTTGTTGCATTTCATTCATTAATTCACAAAATATCAAACAAAATTGTCATTTTTTCTGCGACGTAATTCTAATTGTTACACTGCGATTTTCGGAGAACAAACTGTGCTTATTTGCGTAATCGACATCGAAATTTGATTTCCGTTCGGCAAAACATTCTACAGCATTTCCACTGTCATATAATATATTTTTCAATGTGTTTGACGTTACTTAATCGCAAAGTTGTTTATAAATATCCGTCGCCGTTGAAAATTTATGTTACATGTTACACGCGTTTTTTTGCCGAATTTAAGAACAAAAAATCTTTCTTGCAAATTTATACAAATTGACAACCTGAAAAGAGTATGTCATTGGAAAAGATAAGGGTTTTACGGTTATTTTGACATATAACAAAGTTTTAGGAAGAAAAACGGTTCTTGCAAAATCCAGTTATGAATCGCAGAGGGTAGCGTTTTTTGAACAGTTCCCCAATACCGTGCGCGACGTCACAAGCAATTCACTCGCTTTCATTTGATACCATTTTGAAGTTTGTAGATCAATATTTAATCAAGATATGACCAAAAACGTTTTGAAAATTTGAACAAACATTTGATAGGGTTGAGGGTTTAGATAAGGGGTTTGGGTAAAAGACCCAAATGCCACAGTGTGCTTAAAGTGTTATTCATGTAATGTTCTTTAAGATAAATTATGTTTGCATAATGCCTTTGAACAGAAACACCTTGTTTTTGATAGTATTTAACACATTTTTTCTGAAAAATCACAATTTTCAGGAAATTCATTAATATTATATGGCAATGCAACTGAACTAATATGCATGGAAAATAATTGCATATGGAAGAGCCAGCCACAAGCTTTAATTTGATACCATTCTGATATCAGTAGGTCAATACATAATCAAGATATGACCAAAAACGTTTTGAAAATTTGAATGAACAATTTAATGAGGTTAAGGGTTTAGATAAGGGTCACCGCCAAAAGCCCCCGTCGCCAAAGTGCAAACATTGCTCAAAATGTTTCTTATTAACTGTTCTTTAAGTTAAACCATGTTTACATGATTCCCCCTGAGAAGAAACACAATGTTTTTGAAAGTGTTTACCAAATATTCCGAAAAAAGGTCACATTTTTAAGTAATGCCATTAATATTCATAAATATGCAAATGAGCTAATTTGCATAAAATTTATAACACATTATTAAGCAAGTCATAAGCTTCCATTTGATACCATTCTAACATCTGTAGGCCTATATTCATCCAAGATATGACCAAAAACATTTTGAAATGAATGAACAATTTTATAGGGTTAAGGGTTTAGATAAGGGATTTGGCCAAAAGCCCAAATGGTCAAAGTGCAAACATCGCTCAAAATGTTTCTTATACAATTTTCTTGAGGATTTACAATGTTTACATAATTCCCCTGCACAAAAATTCTCTGTTTTGGAAAGTATTTACCACATTTTTATCGAAAATCACAATTTTAGGAAGAATCATTAATATTCATGAATATGCAAATGAGCTAATTTGCATAACATAACTGAAAATGAAAGAGCAAGTCATAAGCTTTCATTTGATACCATTCTGACACCTGTGTGTCAATATTCAATCAAGATATGACCAAATTCATTTTCAAAATTTAAATGAACAATTTGGTAGGGTTAAGGGTTTGGATAAGGGTTACGGCGGAAAGCCCCAACCGCCAGAGTGCAAACAAGGCTCAAAATGTTTCTTATAAAATGTTCTTTAAGATAAACCATGTTTACAAAATTCCGCCTGGACAGAAACGCCTTCATTTGGAAAGTATTAACCAAATTTTCATCAAAAATTAGCAATTTTAAGGAAAATCATTAATATTCATGAATATGCAAATGAGCTAATTTGCATAAAATAACTACAAATTGAAGAGCAAGTCATAAGCTTTCATTTGATACCATTTTGACATATGTAGATTAAAATTCAATCAAGATATGACCAAATAATTGTCTGTATATTTAAATGAAAAATTTGAAAGGGTTAAGGGTTTTAGATAAGGGTTACAGCCAAAAGCCCCAACGGCCAAAGTGCAAACAACGCTCATCTTGTAGCATTTGTTATAAGCTTTCAGAAAATCATACCCTTCAAAATTCCCTCTGGGGGGGGAGCAGGGGTTATTGGTGGCTCAAGGTCTAAGGGGGGAGGACAAGGGAACAGAAGAACCCCATATTAACCCTTTTCAAAACAAGATCGGATTTTTGACGTCTCTGAAAGAAAAGGAAAAAGGTCAGAAAACATTGAAGGAAAAGAAGAAAATGCTGATGATCAGCATTTTCTCATTTACCTTCAATATTCTTTGTGATATGATTAACATAAATCAAGTATTTATTCCCATTCGGTTTGTCGTCTGCAGCAGTTTCGTCAGAACAGTCCAAATAGGCATTGGTTTCGTGCTAAATATAGACTGGGTTACTGGTTATGCATTGATTAACCCTCTGTGTTGTAATAAAATGTCGTAACTACGGCTTTAATCAGGTCGTATTTACGAGGTTTTATAACAATACTTAAGAATTACTTCTGTTTGTCCGAAATTACGACACGGGTGTACTTGACAAAATCGTTCCCTATGTAGGCCTATCGTTGGAAAATACTAAAATAATAACAAAAAAAAAAGAAAAAAAAAACTTGTAAACGCCTACCTGAGAATAATGATAATCCTCCAAAAAGTGAAAGTGTTTGTCAACTCAGCATGTCATAAAGTCTCCGCTGTGAACCTCATTTCCTACATGTAATACCCACAGTTTATAGACGGTAATATATCTTGTCCGGGTTTCGGTCAACTTCAAATATTAACCCACGCATTTGACATGTTGTAGATCTAAGTAAACACTACACATCGCCGCTATTCAACGAAAACCTCGTAACTGCAGCTTTAAACAAGCTGCAGTTACGAGGTTTTAGTTGAAAAGCAACGACATGATTCATCTTAATCCTTTCCCAAACGACAAAAAGAATTTGAATCAGTCGAAATTCAAAGGTTTTACAGACGACAAAATTAATGTTAGGTTTTAATCATGGGCGGATCTAGAGGGAGGGGGGTCAGGGGGTCCGGACCCCCCACCCCCCGCCATTGGCCGAAAGTTAAATTTTGACCATATATTTTAAGCCATAATTTGGGCTTGAAAAAATCTTGGGCTTGGACTCCATCCCCCCCCCCACACACACACACACTGGAAAAAATCCTGGATCCGCTCTTGTTAATCATTATATAAATTTGAAGATGTTTATGCCTTTTACATCGTGGAAAGCATCGAAAGAAAAAGAGAAAATGAAAATAAGCAGCATGCATTCCAAAATCTTCTATTCTGGGGACGTCAAAAAAGACATTGTTTGGGAAAATGCTTAATTCTTATACACGGATCCAGACATTTTGTGAAAGTAACTGTATTGAGAGAAAAGTTGAAACCGCGCATTTCACATTTTCCCTCGGTATTAACTCCTATATTTACATAAGAATATCAAGCGGTTCTTAACGGGAATAACCCTTTCCCAAACAAGACCTGGTTTTGACGTCCCTCATAGAAAAGGCTTGGGAAACATTGAAACAAAAGAAGAAACTGCTGATAACCAGCAGTTTCTCCTTTTGTCTCAATATTTTCTGTGCCATATTTTACACAAATCCTTTAATAGCATTCATTCTGTCAGTTGTGGCAATTTTTGAAGTGGATCACCCTAAAATTTTGTCGTTTACATGCGATACTTGAATTTAGGTCCCCCAAAAAATTGACATTTTGGTTCGGGTTTAATTAAAATGCTTTTATAATATTGCACATTTCTTTCTCAAAAGGATGTTACCCTAGTGAATACGAAAATACCTAGCGCATCGTATCAAAACGGAGGGGCAGGGCTAATAGCACTGGTGGTGAACTCGGCCAAAGCGAGGGACGTTTTTTCGCGATCAATGTATTCCGTCGGTGTTGTTATAAAATATCGTAACTACGGCTTTATCGAAGCCGTAGTTACGAGATTTTATAACAACACCGACAGTTTGTCAAAACAAAACGGTAAATCCGGTCTGTTTTTAGAACAAGTTCATTGTCATTAGAAAAAAATCTATAGACTCACAATCGCAAAATATCTATACCTTGTAGTAGCGAAAATTGTTTTAGTTCACCACCAGTGACTTTTAACCGCTCAGGACTCGGATAATTCCGACTCGACCTTGACATTGTAAACATGGCATACTGACATACATTGCAAGAAAGGGAAAATGTAGCGTTGTGAAAATGATTCACATGTACAGCTTTTCCAAACAGCAATCAGGGGCTCATTCTTTAGAGCGAGATATTTAACCCTTTCCCAAACAACAAAATTTTAGGGTGCTCCAAATTCAAAGGCGCTGCAGACGACAAGATGGATGTTATAAAAGATAAGATTTGTGTGTAATATGGCACAGAAAATATTGAGGCAAAAGGAGAAATTGCTGATTTTCAGCAATTTCTTCTTTTGTCTCAATGTTTTCCCAAGTCTATTGTATTGAACATGTCAAAACAAGGTCTTGTTTGGGAAAGGGTTAAGATATCTTAAGATTTTTTGATGTATTAATAAATTGCGTTCTTTAGAGCAAGATTTTCAAGTCGTTCAAAGGAAAGCGCCATTGCCCATACTTATTTCATTATTCGTCTGGTAATAGTTTATGTTTCCCAAAACTGCAAACACATGAACCTCTAAATTGAAAGGTATTAGTGATGGTGCTACTGGAAAAAGAATTTCTATAATTTATCACGGCATATAATCACGTGACTCATAATTTACGATAATCCTCAATATCTTTTTTAAAACTTGACCAATTTGAATTCGGTTTGAAGCAGAGAATGTGGGAAAGTGCCAGGAATAAGCCGGACGTGTTGGATTTTTGAAATATCAACTGATAAAAAAGTTATTGAAGATAAACCAAAATTTTGGTTTATCTTCAATAACTTTTTTATCGGTTGATTCTTTATGATCAGCCACGTCCATTTAACGCGTGACGTCTGTCCACATTCTCTGTTTCAAAATGAATTCAAATTGGTCCATTATTTACAAAATTATTGGAGATTTTCTGAAAATATTGTATCACGTGATTATCCATAGTGATTTATGGCAAAGACATCCGTGATGGAAAAGGAGACATTTCTGGTTATAAGCATTTCCTTCCTTTATCCGCCGGGTTTCTCAACTACTATCCTATATAGTCGTCAAAACCACGATTTAAGGCCTGGCCACGGTTTTTCGAAAATACTTAAGTACGTTGTCATGCTCAAATCTGAGCACCGTGCTCAAATCGCACGAAATCCACGTGAACTTCAATCGAATACCCTTGGAGAGTATTCTTTTGAAGTTGAGCATGTTCTCATGAGTTTGTACTTAAGTTTTTTCGAGTAACCGGGGCCTGGTCACATAAACCATTCCACGTCCATATCACGGCCGGAGAACATCTAAAACAGGGGGCCCGTACTGTATAATTTTGGACGTGATGAGGAAGCGATATGGACGCGGAATCGTATAGCACCGGGCCCTAAAAATATGAAGTGATTAACCCTTTTCCTCTGTAACTCTGTGGACTGTTACAATTAGATTTGATTTATTGGGGTTTATTTCGTTTTCAACTTCTATGGCCATATCGCGGCGGCTGGAGCACCTAACCGTGGGTTACTGGTATTTCTCGCACTAGTACAACCACAATATCCAAACCGAGCCTCCAGCTGCTCTCTCACATAGATGATTCACATCATATGGTGAGAGACAAATGACTTTTGTCAAATGTCAGAATGGATCGAGCCGGGGTTCGAACTCGAGACCCCTGGATTGACAGACTCCGACGTAACCGACTGAGCTATCCGGGCTCGGCTGTTACAATTAGAAAGGAGTTGCAGACGGCAACATCAATGATATCAAAAGAAGAAAATGCGTATATCTATGGCATAGAAAATGATGAGATAAAAGGAGAAAGTACTGGCTTTCAGCATTTTTCCATTTTGTCTCAAGCCTTTCCATTAGGGGTTTGAGTTTATTGGGGTTTTACGCCGTTTTCAACTACCAGGGTCATATCGCGGCGGCTGGAGAACCTACCCATGGATTCCTGTTGTTTCTCAAACCAGTACTACCACAACACCCTTACCGAGCCTCAAGCTGCTCGCCCACTTACTTTCCATTAGGGACGTCAAAACTAGATCTTACATGTATTTGGGGGAAGGGATTAATGAAGCTACATAATTATTGAATTTAAGTAATAATTTCCGTTATATCGTGGCTTTTTTTCGTAAAACCCGTAATTGCAGCTTCAAACAAGCTGCAGTTACGAGGTTTTCGAAGAAAAGCGACAATATTAAAGTGATATCCGGCATACAGATGAAATGTGTAATTGCACGTCAAAAGGATCCTGTGAATGGGTGAAGAATTTAGCTGCTTTTCAATGAAAACCTCGTATCTACAACTTGTTTAAATATGTAGATACGAGGCTTTTGTTGAAACCGGAGCCAGATTTTCACTTCGACTTAAGCAGGAATTCGACATATCAGATGGCGACATAACGACCATCTGTATTTTTTGGACCGTGAACGAATGTAAGGACATGTATACGACAGAGAATGATGTGTCACAATAGATCACTATGCGCATTCAGTGCATGTTGAGCTATTATAAAGAAAATCTCGCTTTTCAACAATAACATCGTAACTGCAACTTGCTTTAAGGGGGAATGCTTCAGTTTTTCGGAACACTCGGTCATTACTGTAGTAAATTAAATGTTTCGTACCAATATGTTTCGCTACCATACTTTAAGTAATATAACACATCATTACAATTTACCATTTTCGACGGTAAAAGTGTATTTATTATGCGAAACTGATTTCCCCAAGATGGAAATCGATTATTTAGAGCAAGACAGTCGTAAGTGTGTATGCAGTTACCACTGTTTTGCGTCATTTTATTCATGTGTAGCTGATAAAAATTGCTGTAATTCACTAATAAGTGCGCTGACCTATACATTTTCTTTTTGAATTATTACCAGGACATGTTGCTCAATACAATGAGGGAGTTTTATCAAATTCTATTATGTAGAACTTGAAATATTTCCAAAAATATGCAAATTTTGACATAAAACACTCCAGCTTCGTTGATCTAACCGAACACGTGAGCATACTGTGTTATACATCTACGCGTTTATAATAGCACATATGTTGTTTTCTGTTCTTATTAAATGTAAGACGTTACTTAAAATCCATTTTCGGGACTAAACGATGAATATACAGCACTTTATTAACATTTTAGTGACCTTGGACAGGTGCAAGAAATTGTGCATTTTTTTCGCTGTAGGGGTATGTGATACGAATGCCTATAAAATTCAAACAACATCGCTGACCATCCATTTTTATTTTATTTTTTTCAATCGGTAATAACATGTAATTTCAACATACAAAATAAAAATAAATTCTATTATTGGGAAAAAAATTAGGAAACTGGAGCATTCCCCCTTAAGTTTTTTGTTGAAAAGTAGCAAAATTCTACTATTTTATTTTTCTGTCTATAATGCTTTCCAAAGCCTTATTATTAACGATCTTTCAACTAGAGCACGTTCTTGAAAGGTTGTATCCCTTTCCCAAAAAAGGCCTTGGTTTTGACGGCAAAAAAACTTGGCAAACATTCAGACAAAATGAGAAAATACCGGTACTGTTAACCAGCAGTTTCTTCTTTTGCATGAATATTTTCCTTGTTATAAGGTACATTCAATGTTTGATTACATATTCATTTATACCCTTATTGTCATCTTTGTCTGCTAGGCTTTCTAAGTGAAACAGTCCAAGTAACTGCTGTTTGGGATGGTGTTATCATTTACATTTTCTCAAACAACAAATTCTTTTACGGTGATCCAATTTGAAAGCTGCCGCAGACGACAAAATGGATAAAGAATATCGAATTTATGTATACTACAGCTCAGAAAACATTGAGGCAAAAGCAGAAAATGCTGTTTATCAGCATTTTCTTCTTTTGCCTTGATGTTTTCCCTGGCCTTTTCTATCGAGGACTTCAAAACCAGGTCTTGTTTGGGAAAGGGTTAAAGGGGCCTGGATTGGAAAGGAAGAATACGATGAAGGAACTGAAGTCAGTCGCATTTTAACAGATTATTTTTGAAATAGAAAAATACATTTTTTTCCATTTTGACTAATGATTGGAAGACTTGCAAAAGGCAAATAGATGCTTTTCAACAAAAACCTTGTAGCTGCAGCTTGTTTTAAGCAGCAGTAACTGTGTTTTTGTTGAAAAGCGACGAAATAGAGTACACAAATTATGAGCAGTGTAATATGACCTGTCTGAGACAAACTTAAACTTAACCATCTACCAAACCACAATTAAAATTATGACAAATTGTCGCTTTTCAACAAAAATATAGTAACTCCAGGTTGTTTAAAGTTTCAGTTACAAGGTTTTTGTCGAAAATCAGCAAAATATGGTAAATGCAGAAAAAATTGAATTCTCAACAGATGCACAAAAAAAAAAAAACATCGAGCGAAAGGAGAAATCAACATTTTCTTCTTTTGTCGAAACGTTTTTCTTAGACTTCTTTTCGACACTATGTCATAGAGTGATGTCATTCAGTAAATAGCTTTGCCATTTTTGTATTCTTGTATAATTTAACGTGGACAAAAGAGTGGATATATATATTAATCATGAAAAGATTTGAGGATATTCATGCATGCTTATCATAACTCTTTCCCAAACAAGACCTGGTTTTGATGTCCCTAATAGGAAAACATTGAAACAAAAGAAGAAACTGCTGATAACCAGCAGTTTCTCCTTTTGTCTCAATATTTTCTGTGCCATATTTTACACAAATCCTATATTTAATAACATCCATTTTGTCATTTGTGGCAGTTTTTGAAGTGGATCACCCTAAAATTTTGTCGTTTGGTAAAGGGTTAATGTACCCATTTCACGTAAAAATCAGCTCAGAAGTGCTGTTTCCGAGAATTACATGACACAAAAATTCCAGAAAATCTTCAATAATTGAAGCATAATGTGGAAAAATGACAGAAATTAGGTGGATGTGCTAATCTTTTAAAAATCAACTGATAAAAAGTTATTGACAGCCATTGAAGTAAAACTTTGTTTAGTAGTCGATTACATTTTTACCAACTGATTTTCAAGAAAAAAATCTATCTTCTACCACATACAGCAAACTCAATGAATTCTCCTCTGCTTCAAACCAAATTCAAAATGGTCATGCATTCTCAAAATTATTAACAATATTCTAAAATTGTGTTGTAACATGGTTCCCTGCTGTGACTATAGCTTAAACGTTCCAAAACAAGACCTGAGGTGCGTTCTTTAAAGCGAGATTTCTTGAGATATCTTGAGATTTCTTAAGATATTTTAGGATAAAGCGTTCCTTTGAGAAAGATTTTTAAGACGATCAAAGCGAGCCGCCATTGCTCTATACTTATTTCGGAACCCCTCGGTAAATTCTGTAGAATCTATATGGGAGAGAATTGACCGAGTTGTTCCGAATGCTCAATGATTCATAAACCGAGTGATGACGTCATTTGTATAAAGTATGGAACATTCGGAACACCTCGCTTATAATCTCGGTCTGAAAGACACTGTATCAAAAACATCTTAAGAAATCTTAAAAAATCTCGCTCTAAAGAACGCGCCTCTGGTTTTGACGCCCCCCTATAGAAAGAGCTTGGGAAAATATCGAGACAAGACAAGAAAATGATGATAACCAGCATTTTCACCTTTTGCTTCAATAATTTCTGTTCTATACTGTGCAACTTTTAGTTCCTGACTATAATAGATTCAAAGTTAAACAGCTTGATTAAAGTGCTTGATTCAAGCCTAAACCCTTTGCCATACAAGACCGGGTTTTGACGTCCCTAAAAGAAAAGGCTTGGGAAAACATTGATTGAAAAGAAGAAACTGCTGATAACCAGCAGTTTCTCCTTTTGTCTCAATATTTTCTATGCCATAGTTTACACAAATTCTAGCTTTAATAACATCCATTTTGTCATTTGTGACACTTTTTGAAGTGGATCACCCTAAATTTTTGCCGTTTTGGAAAGGGTTAATTATGAGATTTTACAACAACACCAACAGTTTATGATTACATAACAGTAAAACAGTTTATTTTCAGAAAAAAAATTCATTGCCATTGAAAGAGTCTACATATCTGCTGTTTGGAAAAGGATTATTGAGCCAGAAAGAACAATGAAAACAATTATTGGAGGCACCCTTCTTTCATCAGTTTTTCATATGCACCCATGATCAGTTGTACATAGCGCTGTTTTTTCTTCTCTTTGCTCAGCTTCCTAACGTCGGCCTTTTTCATGTTCCTCGCCCAATCATGTTCCTCTACGATGATTGTCTTTCCTGACAATAGGAACATTAATCTGAAACAAACAAGATGTGTTTGTGAAACAAGAATGCCACCCCCACCCCATCCCCAGAAAGTGCCAATGTTAAATTTCATCTTAAGTGTCCTACTGACTGACGCAGGGGTTGAAAAATCCACTCGCCCGCTCGCATTGGCGAGTTGAAAATGCCGTAGGACGAGTAGATTTGGGGACGAACTAGTCCGATGGGGCGAGTGCAAATTTAGGACTTGAATCACGCTGATTGAGGGGAAAAAAATAAAAGATCGAAAAGAAAGTATTTATTTCAAACTTCATATCGGAAACAATAATATTCGCTGTAAAATAAGACCTTTCCCTGTTTATGTCGATCAATCCCGTAACTAAAACTAAACAAGGAAACTAGAGTAAATCTGTGTTACTCATATGCGATGAATTGATCGAGATCAAAGACGCAGCAAACACAGTCAATTGATGACGTAGTCATTCCAGTTTCAATATAATCACATGATTTTTCTGCAACCAAATAAGTAGGGATGGTACCAATTTCACTAATCGAGTACTCGATCACCCTTCCGATCGAGTACTCGAGTACTCGGAAAGAAACGATGTCTTTTGGTTATAGTATCGGTGTTTTCCAACATTTTCATAAGCGATTTTGTGCAGCATATCGTCGGTATAAATATCTCTTTGGATGACATTTGATCAGTACTTTATTTGAGAAAAGTGGACAATTGTTAGATATGTAATGAGAATTACAGAAAGTGTCAAAATCTTTCCATTAAACTCATGAAAAAAAATCTGCAAAGTTGTTGTTGTTTATCTCCAAATAAAAACGTTTGTAATATTTACGCATGTTGTGAGATATACACAAGTCACTATAGACTTAGAGGGAGGCATTTTTAGATTTTCTTGAATTTATTTGCGTTTAATCGGGAATGAGATGCTTCTTCTTCGAGAAACAAATAGCAATAGAATGAAATCTCAACAACAATCCAATAATCGGCTGATCGAATATTGCATTAACCAATCAACTCTACGGTAAATCTTACGGACGTCCAGTTAAAATCCATCGCCCAAAATCAGAGTAAAGAGCGATGAAGGTGCGAAAATTTATGACACTGTTTGACAGCGAGAACAATAGCTGTTGGCACTTGATTGCAAATAAGGACAATATCGAGGGATTAGATAATCGGTAGACGACCAGGTGTTACATAATCTACCCTTTGTACGGTACAGTGTTGGAAAAGAGCGATCGAAATTTTCAACAACTTGAGTTAGGAAACGAAATTTCATTTTTCAGCTGATATTATTTTTTCTTTCCGATTACTCGATTAGTGATATTGGTAATCGATACTCGGACGTTCGATCGAGTACTCGATTAATCCAATACTCGTTCCCATCCCTACAAATAAGGTTACGTTTTATAATAGATTCACAATTAAACGAGAATAGTTACCGCTTTCTCGCTTTAATTTTACATAGGCACAAGTCACAGTCCTACCTAAAAATAATCCAAAACAACCGTAAATTATTCTCGTTTAACTTTGAACATATAACACTATGATTTGTTTACAAAAGTCGCACGTGCCAAAAAGCGCGGGAAAATGGGATGAAGGAATGAAAACAAAACGCTATCTACGTAGTAAATACACTGACGTTAAATGGTTTTAACACATACGCGTTGTCTCTTTCTGTTATGCCGCCTCGCGATTACACAAAGAAATTCTTTCACATTTACCGGGTACATTGTAGATGTACATATTAAACTGACCATGTGTGCTTCCTCGACCATTTCGACAGCTAATCTATCTTTCGAATTAAATAAAAAGTAAGTGTTTACAGTAATGTTTAATTGATCAATAATTGTTGATGCTAGAATGTAAACAAAGTCGAAAACAGTGGAAAACCGCAGTTTTGTCAAATTCAAGGGCACATAACTCTTGACTTTATTGTCTGATCAGACTGAAAATCTATCTCATCTGAGATCTTATGGTCTCCAACATTATGTACAAGTTTTGTCTTGATTGATCAATAATTGTACATGCTAGAGTATAAACAAAGTCAAAAACGGAATTTTTTTACATTCAAGGGCAGATAACTCAAAACATTCTGGCCCCAAATCGAACTCTTCCGAAAACTTATGAACATACTTGTTTTGACAAAGTTTGATCAAGATTGACTAATATTTGTGGATGCTAGAGCGTAAACACCAAATTGTGGATGGACAGACAGACGGACAAAAAGTGATCACAATAGCTCACCTTGAGCACTTTGTGCTCAGGAGAGCTAATAATCTAGATACAGAGGGGTGGAGGTAGGTGTTTTGTTTGAACCCCCCGAACCCCTCTTGATCCACCACTGCAATGTTTTGTTACATTCACAGTAAACAAATATACAATTTTTGTCTCAATTTTGTACACAATTCACAATTTTATTTACCTCCACTACATTTTTTTTTTATCTGCATTAGCTTTTGAATTAGGAACTGTCTAATTTTTTGTTGTTTGGGAAAGGATTCAACATTATTCTAGTTATGATAGTTTTACACAATTTTGAGTGAATTTCTACAAGAAATTGAAACAAGACGACCATGATGGTCCTAAATCGCTCACCTGAACTGCTATGACACATTGCCAAGGTGAAAAATAGTGACAAGGGCACATTATTATCTCAGAAAGTCTGGCTGTTACAGTGACAACCAATTTGATCAAAGCAATAGTTGTAGAGTCTAGAGTGTAAACAAAGTCCAAAACCGTCGAAAATTTCAATATTGTCAAACTCAAGGGAACATAACTGTCAATTTTCTAGTCTGATCAGACTGAAAATCAAATTCATCTGAGATCTTGTGGTCTTCAACATTGTGTCCAAGTTTTGTGTTGATTGGTCTATAATTGTAGATTCTAGAGTGTAAACAAGGTCGAAAACAGTAGAAAACAACAATTTTGTCACATTCAAGGGCAAATAGCTCTTGACTTTCTGGTCTGATATGACTGAAAATTACAATAATCCATGATCTTATGGTCTCCAACATTATGTCCAACTTTTGTCTTCATTGATCAATAATTGTAGATGCTTGAATTGTATTCATTGATCAATAATTGTAGATGCTTGAATGTAAACAAAGTCGTAAACAGTGGAAAACCGCAGTTTTGTCAAATTCAAGGGCACATAACTCTTGACTTTATTGTCTGATCAGACTGAAAATCTATCTCATCTGAGATCTTATGGTCTCCAACATTATGTACAAGTTTTGTCTTGATTGATCAATAATTGTACATGCTAGAGTGTAAACAAAGTCAAAAACGGAATTTTTTTACATTCAAGGGCAGATAACCCAAAACATTCTGGTCCGATCTGGCCCCAAATCGAACTCGTCCCAGAACTTATGACCATACTTGTTTTGATAAAGTTTGATCAAGATTGACTAATATTTGTGGATGCTAGAGCGTAAACACCAAATTGTGGATGGACAGACAGACGGACAAAAAGTGATCACAATAGCTCACCTTGAGCACTTTGTGCTCAGGAGAGCTAATAATCTAGATACAGAGGGGTGGAGGTAGGTGTTTTGTTTGAACCCCCCCGAACCCCTCTTGATCCACCACTGCAATGTTTTGTTACATTCACAGTAAACAAATATACAATTTTTGTCTCAATTTTGTACACAATTCACAATTTTATTTACCTCCACTACATTTTTTTATCTGCATTAGCTTTTGAATTAGGAACTGTCTAATTTTTTGTTGTTTGGGAAAGGGTTCAACATTATTCTAGTTATGATAGTTTTACACAATTTTGAGTGAATTTCTACAAGAAATTGAAACAAGACGACCATGATGGTCCTAAATCGCTCACCTGAACTGCTATGACACATTGCCAAGGTGAAAAATAGTGACAAGGGCACATTATTATCTCAGAAAGTCTGGCTGTTACAGTGACAACCAATTTGATCAAAGCAATAGTTGTAGAGTCTAGAGTGTAAACAAAGTCCAAAACCGTCGAAAATTTCAATATTGTCAAACTCAAGGGAACATAACTGTCAATTTTCTAGTCTGATCAGACTGAAAATCAAATTCATCTGAGATCTTATGGTCTCCAACATTATGTACAAGTTTTGTTTTGATTGATCAATAATTGTACATGCTAGAGTGTAAACAAAGTCAAAAACGGAATTTTTTTACATTCAAGGGCAGATAACTCAAAACATTCTGGTCCGATCTGGCCCCAAATCGAACTCGTCCCAGAACTTATGAACATACTTGTTTTGACAAAGTTTGATCAAGATTGACTAATATTTGTGGATGCTAGAGCGTAAACACCAAATTGTGGATGGACAGACAGACGGACAAAAAGTGATCACAATAGCTCACCTTGAGCACTTTGTGCTCAGGAGAGCTAATAATCTAGATACAGAGGGGTGGAGGTAGGTGTTTTGTTTGAACCCCCCGAACCCCTCTTGATCCACCACTGCAATGTCTTGTTACATTCACAGAAAACAAATATACAATTTTTGTCTCAATTTTGTACACAATTCACAATTTTATTTACCTCCACTACATTTTTTTTATCTGCATTAGCTTTTGAATTAGGAACTGTCTAATTTTTTGTTATTTGGGAAAGGGTTCAACATTATTCTAGTTATGATAGTTTCAGGCTGTCCAGCACATTCAGTGAAAAAATAAGGGCATATTTTAGGGAAAAAATCGAAAAAATTAGGGCAATTTTAGGGATAAAATTAGGAATTTAATGCTAAAGTAGGTTGCTGAATGTATCAAAATAGACTGACCATTTCATTATTGATAAAAAAAAACCCTTACTCACTAACTTACTCTTTTTTATCTTTATAGCAGTTAAGGCATTTTACAGTCTCAGACCCTACAACAGTTGGGCTTTTGGACTTCTTTTTAGTTGCCTTATGAACTGCCATATGAATAAGACACAGACAGATGAAGAGATAGCTATCTAGATGGCCCTAAATCGCTCATATGAGAAAACCTCAAGACACCTACTGTTGTTCCATGCATAATTTGAATGCTATAAGCATCCTGAAAAGGAGTCATGGGGCAATGGTACACAGTTCCAAAGCTTAGTTTGGGAGAAGATTGACAATGATTTTCTCTTTATCTGATTCTCTATTTATTAAAATCTAAGAACCCACAACATAATACTGAAATTTCGTTGCATATTGATAATTTGAAGCAATTCTGTAGAGATCCAAGAAACAGAACTGAAAATCTCTAGACCTTATGGTTTTTGCAAAGACCATTCTAAAACAATTCCCCTTCCTTCAAAATCATAAGGCATATTTCCAATGCACAGCAGCCATTAATTAGACTATTCTGGGAGAGATTCATTAGACAATACAAAATTTCAAAGCTTTTCGATTAACAGTTTGGAAGGAAAGATGGTTAAAGACACCCCTCTGTATCTCTATGTAAAACCAAGGAACTAGAAACATATTTTAAATACATATTGATAAATTGATATGAGACTACACAAAAAAAATCAAAACTAGGTCAAACAGGATGGGAGGAGAAGGTTGTCAAAGATCTCCCTGTTTGACTTGTGAAATATGTAACCATACAGCATACATGGTAGTGGTAATTTTCAATGGATAGTGATAATTTGGAGATGCTACACAAGAAAATAAGAAGCCTGACACCTTATGGTTGAAAGGAAAATACCATAAAATATTGTCAAGTGCTTATTTTCAATCCATACTAATCATCTGAAGTATTTTGAAACAGATCCCTGAGATGCTGCCATCTTCAAAATTTCAAAGGTGTAGGCCAAATGGTCCCAAAACATATGGGTCATTTTCAAAAAATATGCACTTTTCAACGGCGGTAAAGATAACAAGAGGCCCAGGAGGGCCTGAATCGCTCCACTGGTTAAAGTGGAAGAATTATCCCAAGATTTCTTGTAAGCCTTACACAGCGGCAGCCAAATCTTGATATTTGTGAATAAATCTTGAAGAGAGACTCAAAGAACATTCTTGCAAAGTCTGGTTCACATTGGCCTTATGGTTGATTTTTAAAGAATTTTCTTATGATTTCTCTAAGTCTGATAAGCCCCTTTCTCCCTGCCACGGCCACATTTTTTTGACAAATATAAAAATTTGTGAACAAATTTTAAATAGCACTCTAAAGGCACATTCCTGCAAAGTTTGGTTCAATTGGGCACACTGGTTGATTTTTTAAGAATTTTCTTATGATTTCTTTAAGTCTGATAAGCCCCTTCCTCCCTGCCACGGCCACATTTTTTGACAAATGTAAAAAATTGTGAATAAATTTTGAAAAGAGAGACTCAAAGAACATTCCTGCAAAGTCTGATTCAAATTGGCCCTATGGTTGATTTTTAAAGAATTTTCTTATGATTTCTTTAAGTCTGATAAGCCCCTTCCTCCCTGCCACGGCCACATTTTTTGACAAATGTAAAAAATTGTGAATAAATTTTGAAAAGAGAGACTCAAAGAACATTCCTGCAAAGTCTGATTCAAATTGGCCCTATGGTTGATTTTTAAAGAATTTTCTTATGATTTCTTTAAGTCTGATAAGCCCCTTTCTCCCCGCCACGGCCACATTTTTTGACAAATGTAAAAATTTGTGAACAAATTTGGAAGAGAATGACTCAAGGCACATTCCTGCCAGGTTTGGCTCAAATTGGCCCAATGGTTGATTTTTAAAGAATTTTCTTTTGATTTCTTTAAGTCTGATAAGCCCCTTTCTCCCTGCCACGGCCACATTTTTTGACAAATGTAAAAATTTGTGAACAAATATTGAAAAGAATGACTCAAGGCACATTCCTGCCAGGTTTGGTTCAAATTGGCCCAATGGTTGATTTTTAAAGAATTTTCTTATGATTTCTCTAAGTCTGATAAGCCCCGCCCTGCCACGCCCACATTTTTTGACGAATCAAAAATTCGCGAACAAGTTTTGAAAAGGGTCACCCAAGGAACATTCCTGCCAAGTTTGGTCAAAATTGGCCCACTGGTATAAGAGGAGAAGATGTTTAAAGAAAAAGTTAACGGACGGACGCACGCACGCACGACGGACACAACGCCATGACAATAGCCCGCTGGCCTTCGGCCAGTGGAGCTAAAAATGAACAAGTTATTTCTATTTTTATCTCTATTTTATTTGTTGCGTATAACCTTTATGAATACGTTTCAAATAATTAGCAGATGATATTCAAGCATTTTCTTTAAAATATAGAACAAAAAAGATACTTTTTACATGTCAGTGGAGTAACGTAGAAAACAAGAGGACCATGATGGTCCTATATCGCTCACCTGAACATAGGTGACAAAATGGTAATTTTGTCAATTGAAAAGGCATATAACTAAGGACTTTCTGTTATGATCAGAAGCTACAGCATAGGGATAATTATTTGAGAAAAGATTGTCTTATAATTTGAGAAAAGATTGTTAAACACTGCCCTCTTTATCATATTTATATGGAACCCAGTCAACCCACAACATAGGGGAACTATTCACTGAGCAGATACAATAATTTGATTGAGATTAAATCTTTTCCTAACAGCATAACATCAGAGCAGTAGAATTAAAATCTGCTGTAACTAACAAAACAGAATGCTGAGCAAGACTGCATTCGTGTACAAAAGTGGCCAGAAAATGATGAGGCAAAAAATGCAAATATAGGCTATCAGCATTTTCTCCTTTTGCTATAACATTTTCCCAGCATTTTCAATCAGTGAGCCAAAAGCTGCTTAATCCCTTCCCAAACTGAAAAGAAATAGACTGTTCCAATTAACCCTTTCCAAAACAAGACCTGGTTTTGACGTCTAATAGAAAATGCTTGGGAAAAGATTGAGACAAAAGAAGAAACTGCTGATAACCAGCAGACTCTCCTTTTGTCTCAATATTTTATGTGCTATATTTTACACAAATCCTGTCTTTGTCGACTTTCATTTTGACGTCTGTAGTGGATTTCTAATTGGAAAAATTAAACTTTTGTCGTTTGGGAAAGGGTTAAAAAAGAACAAAAAATTGATATGGATAGAGAAAGGATTCATGCACAATAAAGCAGATAATATATTGAGACAAAGGGAGAAAATTACTGATTATCAGCCTTTTCTTCATTTGACTCAATATTTTCCCAAGCCTTTTCTAATTATTTAGGGATGTCAAACCAGGCATTTTCAGGAAAGGGTTTAATCAAATAAGAGAGGTTAAGGGCTTTCCTCATTGTAAAATATCTTTCAATGTTTATCAAACCCTGTGATGAGGGTATTCATTTAAATAATCTAACCAAAACTATTTAAATGAGTACCAACAACAAAGGATAGTTTAAATAACAAATAGAATTGTATTTACCCCTTTTAACATGCAGCTCCCCATTCTGGCCTTTCTAGTGTAAACATTTGTCCGCCTAAAGTAAACATTTCTCGTATTTGTTGATATTATGGGGATTAGACCTATCCCCAGTGGGGGATCAAAACCTCGTAACTCCAGCTTTGTCGAGCTGTAGTTATGAGGTCTTGACTCCCACTAACCATATTATACCTGGTTGATTTTTTAAGAATTTTCTTAGGATTTCTGGAAGTCTGACCCTGCCACACCCACATTTTTTGACAAATCTTAAAATTTGTGGACAAATTTTCAAAAGAGTCACTAAAAGAACATTTCTGCCAAGTTTGGTTCAAATTGGCCCAATAGTTGATTTTTAAAGAATTTTCTTAAGATTTATAAGCCCCGCCCTGCCACGCCCACATTTTTTGGCCAATCAAAAATCCGTGAACAAGTTTTGAGAAGGGTCACTCAAGAAACACTTCTGCCAAGTTTGGTAAAAATTGGCCCAATGGTATAGGAGGAGAAGATGTTTAAAGAAATTGTGGACGGACGGACGGACGGACGGACGGACAGACGGACGGACGGACGGACGACGGACGGTGAGCGACCACAATAGCTCACCTTGAGCACTTTGTGCTCAGGTGAGCTAAAAAGGCATCATAGAAAGATCAAAACGACCATACTGTGCACATAGATGATATTCATTCATACCAAGAAGTTGAATTTAAGTTATAGAATATTTTTTTTTAATATTGAAATCCCCGGATGACAAAATTTCCAAAATTAACCTCTTAATCAAAAATAGTTTTCAACAGTAACAGCAGTTACACCACTGACATCTTTAAACTATGTCAGTGGTGTAACGGTTTTAACTAAAACCTTGTTTTGTAATGATTTTGTACAATTTAATCCTGCAAAAGCATTATATCATTTCTTCATAAAGGTATAGAGATAAATTGGCATCGCAAAGGAAGTACCTTCTAATAATGCTTTCTTAAAATACTGTTCTGAGCAATAATGTCAATGGTGTAACGAAATATAGTCAGTGGTGTAACAAAACTAGCTATTTATGTTAAATTCATGCTGCAATTTGTATATTTTCAAAATGTTTTTTGTTGACTGTATTCCTTAGATAGTTACCTTTAAAATCACATACAATTTCTTTACTCCCCATGTATCAAATGTCCCAAAATACCATTTATGTTACGGTTTATCGTTACTCCACTGACCGTTACACCACTGACGGTATTCGGCTTTAATCCAGTGATACTCATAGTAATGAAAGGTTTTTCTTAATTTAATGACTTCATAGACCAGGAGTTTACATGACTTTCAAAACCTCAAAATCCCATTCAAATTCAACATTCTTGTATTATGTAAAAGGACGTTACACCAATGACACGATAAAAAAAATACGGCGTCAATCTCATCTACTGTTTTACTCCTGGAGACAGCATTTATTTACTAGCGTTAGATCCGCTGCTGTCGCATGTTTTTATAAAAGTGTCGTTTTAGGGAGCAGAAGTTATTTTTCAAATTCGTCTGTTCAATTTAATAAAATCTGGCAAAACATGTTACCGTTACGCCACTGACGCGGCATCGTGATACAACATATTTTCAGCTCATAAATCTTATATTACTTCCAATCTAGTCTCATTGGATACTGCTGTTACTAATTTTTGGCTCATTTAATTCAATCATGTAATTTTCATACGAGAAAGGTTAGTAGTTTTTCTGTTTTTGCTTGTGAAAGTCAAAGGTACGGCGAAGTCACAGGCTATTTTGGTGATTTTTACAGACTTATGAGCACAAATTTCACTTTATCTGAAAAAGTACGCTATTTTACTATGGATAAATATTCTAAGACTAACAGTTACTATGTATACAAAAAAAGGCGAGTCACAAAACTCAAAAGTAACTTTTCCATGTAGCATGCACAGAAAATTGCACACTTTTTGAAATTGACCCATATAACTAATTTCCATTGCCCTAAAATAATTTGAAGTATATTGGTGGAGGACCAAAAGGCAATTCTACAAAGACTGCTTTTCAACAAAAACCTCTTAAAGGGACATTTCATTCCAATTTCAACTTTTTAGAGTATGTCTTGATGCCGATATTGGTTATTCTAATGAGTATAAATACTATTAGTTTTTTTAAGTTGTTGCCAATAAGCGAGAAACACGCATTTAAAGTTGAGACATAATCGATAAATTGCATATAAAACCGAACTGTTGTCCACAACAATTTGTTCAATATTGACACAAAAATATAAATTTCTCGTAAACGGCGCAATATTTTGGCTTGAAATTTTCAGGATTTTCATAAGGAAATATGCTCTTTCAGATAAAAATAAAAGTAAAAATTCTGAAATGTCACTTTAACTGCTGCTTCAAATAAGCTGCAGTTACTAAGTTTTTGTTGAAAAGCGATGGCATAAAATTATGAAGCACTACAACAAACGGTGTGGGAGGAGATTTTTGAGTCATTGTGCACAGAATTCTGACATACTGCCATCAGAGAGGTGAGCCACCACCGAAGCTCACCTTTGAGTTTTTCGTGCTCAGGTGAGGTAAAAAATTAGGAATTGCAAGAAAAAATAAGGGCTTTTTTAGGAATTCCCCTTGTTTTCATCATTTTTTTAGGAATTTTAGCCAAGTCCAAAAAAATTAGGATTTTTTAGGAATTTTAGGGACGCTGGACAGCCTTTAGTTTTACACAATTTTGAGTGAATTTCTACAAGAAATTGAAACAAGACGACCATGATGGTCCTAAATTGCTCACCTGAACTGCTATGACACATTGCCAATGTGAAAAATAGTGACAAGGGCACATTATTATCTCAGAAAGTCTGGCTGTTACAGTGACAACCAATTTGATCAAAGCAATAGTTGTAGAGTCTAGAGTGTAAACAAAGTCCAGAACCGTCGAAAATTTCAATATTGTCAAACTCAAGGGAACATAACTGTCAATTTTCTAGTCTGATCAGACTGAAAATCAAATTCATCTGAGATCTTGTGGTCTTCAACATTGTGTCCAAGTTTTGTGTTGATTGGTCTATAATTGTAGATTCTAGAGTGTAAACAAGGTCGAAAACAGTAGAAAACAACAATTTTGTCACATTCAAGGGCAAATAGCTCTTGACTTTCTGGTCTGATACAACTGAAAATTACAATAATCCATGATCTTATGGTCTCCAACATTATGTCCAACTTTTGTCTTCATTGATCAATAATTGTAGATGCTTGAATGTAAACAAAGTCGAAAACAGTGGAAAACCGCAGTTTTGTCAAATTCAAGGGCACATAACTCTTGACTTTATTGTCTGATCAGACTGAAAATCTATCTCATCTGAGATCTTATGGTCTCCAACATTATGTACAAGTTTTGTCTTGATTGATCAATAATTGTACATGCTAGAGTGTAAACAAAGTCAAAAACGGAATTTTTTTACATTCACAGGCAGATAACTCAAAACATTCTGGTCCGATCTGGCCCCAAATCGAACTCGTCCTAGAACTTATGACCATACTTGTTTTGATAAAGTTTGATCAAGATTGACTAATATTTGTGGATGCTAGAGCGTAAACACCAAATTGTGGATGGACAGACAGACGGACAAAAAGTGATCACAATAGCTCACCTTGAGCACTTTGTGCTCAGGTGAGCTAATAATCTAGATACAGAGGGGTGGAGGTAGGTGTTTTGTTTGAACACCCCCCCCCCCCCCCCTCTTGATCCACCACTGCAATGTCTAGTTACATTCACAGAAAACAAATATACCTTCAACAAACAGATGAGAAGGAACAAAGACATTCTAAATTCCTTATTTCAAATCGAAACCCTATGTTGTGGGTACTCTTTGGAATCGTCTCAACGAGACGATTCCAATGAGTACCCACAACATAGGGTTTGGTGACCATAAAATGAACAAGAGGACCATGATGGTCCTAAATCGCTCATCTGAATCAAGATGACAAGTGATAATGGCAATTTTGTCAAGTTCATAGGCATGAAACTTATAGGGACTTTCTGTTTGGAAACAATTAAGAAATAATTTTGTTCCAATCGATCCTGTAAGGTTGGGTATGAATTAGCACAATTGTTGAGTTAGTTAATTTTCAACAATTATTTCATGATTTCACAATATACAACATAGGGCTAATTTTCAAAGCATACTGATCTGTTAGAGATTGATCATTTATGATAGGCTCAATTAACAAGATTTTGTCTGTGATTGATAGAATATAGTGAAAGATTATCATTACCATCTGATAAGCTAAAGCTAATCCCTTATTTGTTTACATAAGATAAACATGGGGCGAACCTGAGAGCAACAGATAAGGGAAATAGAAAATTGGCCCAATGGTTGATTTTTAAAGAATTTTCTTATGATTTCTCTGATAAGCCCTTCCTCCCTGCCATGCCCACATTTTTTGACCAATGGAAAAATTTGTGAACACATTTTGAAAAGAGTAACTCAAGGAACATTCCAGTAATGTCTGGTTCAATTGGGCACAATGGTTGATTTTCAAAGAATTTTCTTATGATTTCTTTAAGTCCGATAAGTCCCTTCCTCCCTGCCACACCCACATTTTTCGACGAATCAAAAATCCGCGAGCATGTTTTGAGAAGGATCACTCAAGGAACCTTCCAGCAAAGTCTGCTTCAATAGGGCACAATGGTTGATTTTTAAAGAATTTTCTTATGATTTCTCTAAGTCTAATAAACCCCTTTCTCCCTGCCACAGTCAAAGTTTTTTACAAAAAAAACTGTAAACAAATTTTGAAAAGAGAGACTCAAAGAACATTCCTGCAAAGTCTGCTTAAAATTGGCCCATTGGTTGATTTTTAAAGAATTTTCTTATGATTTCTCCAAGTCTGATAAGCCCCTTTCTCCCTGCCAAGGCCACAATTTTTTACAAATGAAAAGATTTGTGGACAAATTTTGAAAAGAATGACTCAAGGCACATTCCTGCAAGGTCTGGTTCAAATTGGCCCAATGGTTGATTTTTAAAGAATTTTCTTATGATTTCTCTAAGTCTAATAAGCCCCTTTTTCCCTGCCACGGCCACAATTTTTGACAAATGAAAAAAATTGTGAACACATTTTGAAAAGAATGACTCAAGGCACATTCCTGCAAAGTATGGTTCAAATTGGCCCAATGGTTGATTTTTAAAGAATTTTCTTATGAGTTCTCTAAGTCTAATAAGCCCCTTTCTCCCTGCCACGGCCACATTTTTTGACAAATATAAAAATTTGTGAACAAATTTTGAAAAGAGTGACTCAAGGAATATTCCTGCCGAGTTTGGATAAATTGGGCCCAATGGTTGATTTTTAAAGAATTTTCTTATGATTTCTAGTCTGATAAGCACCTTTCTCCCTGCCACGCCCACATTTTTTGACAAATCAAAAATTCACGAACAAATTTTGGAAAGTGTCACACAAGGAACATTCCTGCCAAGTTTGGTCAAAATTGGTCCAATGGTTTAGGAGGAGAAGATGTTGAAAGAAATTGTGAACGGATGGACGGACAGATGGACGGACGGACGACAGACAAAAAGCGACCACAATAGCTCACCTTGAGCACTTCGTGCTCAGGTGAGCTAATAAATAATGCATTTTGAAAAGCCTTCACTCTTTCTTGTTTCTGTAGATTGTACCTTCCAGTGTTAGATCTAGTCATCTGACCTCCATCATCCTTAGTGATAAGATAATACTGTTCTCCCGGCATAATTTTAATGTCTTGACAGTTCATCCTCCAAAATAGTTCTATCTTCTTGCCTTCCTCAAGATTTTCATTCCCTAAAATCAATAAAAGCAAGATGTGGTTGCAAAACACGAATGTCCCCAAAATGGCTATGTTTTCCTAAAATCATGTCCTTGATTAAATTTGACCATGACCTACAAGGGTGACCTTGGAAATAAAAGATATCTGTTTGGAGAAAATGTCAGTATCATATTTTGGACAGACAGATGGATGGACACAGAGACAGACAGACATGAGTAAGACAATATGCCCCAAGTCTTTCAATACAGGTACACAACTAGTAATCTATCAATAAAGGTTATAAAATACCGTAATTATTCTAATAAACGCCCGGGCGTTTATTAGAAAAGTGCTCCGTAGAAAAGTTTGAGGTGGGCGTTTATTAGAGGTGTTCTAAGTTTGTTAGATCTAGTCAAAACATGAGAATCAAATGTCGATTCATGGACTGGAGGTTAATCAAGTTAAAGTTTTGGAAGTTTTGTTACAAGGACTGTAAAATATGAATTTTGAATGATATTCCTTCATTGTGAACAGATTGGGTGATATGAAATCCTTTCTTTCCTTGCTTTTAGAAGTGATCTTTGTTTATGACACACATTATTTTAATCTGAAATCGGGAGATGGGCGTTTATTAGAATCACCCTTTCCTGCTTAATTTGTACTTGAAATATGCATATTTTCAGCTGAAATTTGGGGGATGGGCGTTTATTAGAATATGGGCGTTTATTAGAATAATTACGGTACCTCTGCCACTACATTTATCGACAGGCATTTTTGTCAACAAAAGGCAATGTCTCCAAAAGTATTAGCAGAACAGTAATGGTTCTTCTGCACTGCACCTCTCCACAATGAGATCTACCCACTTATGAAGTTTCATGATTCTACTTTTAATACTTTGTGAGTTATGCTCCAGCCAAGATTTGAACACGGACCGACAGACAAATGGACAGACATACAGACGGATGAACAGATAGGCTGATTCCAGTATACCCCTGAATACATTCCCTTTGCGGGGGAATAAGAATGAAGATGAAATACTATTGATAACTGTTTGTCCAAGAATACATCACAGTTAACCCTTTCCCAAACGACAAAACTTTAGGTTGATCTAATTTGTAATTGGCGCTGATGACAAAAGGAGTGGTGTTAAAGATAGAATTTGTCTTTAATATTACTCAGAAAATATTGAGACAAAAGGAGAAACTGCTGGTTATCAGCAGTTTCTTCTTTAGTTTTAATATTTTCCCAAACCATTTCTATTTAGGACGTCAAAACCAGGTCTTGTTTGGGAAAGGGTTAACTGGATAAAATCATTCCCTATTGATCATCCTATAATTAACCCATTACCAGAATGCAAAATTTTAGACTGGTTCAAGTTCAAAGATGAAATTTTCAGATTTTATTACATATTGAGTTAAAAACATTGTGGGTAATGAGGAAATTGCCTGTCAAAAACCTTCCACAGCATAAACTAGAAATCTATCACTAAAGGTGTTAAAATAACCCCGCAGCTATATTTGTCCGGACAAGTGTTTTTGTTGAAAAACTAAGGGGAATAACTCACAAAATAAGCAAGGTAGAGTTATGCTCCTTTTACACTGCACTTCTCCTTAACGAGATCTATCTACCCGTGAAGTTTGACAACCATAGCTACTTTACTTTCAGATATATGCTCCAGACAAGTTTTTTGTACAAGGATGGACAGACAGAGGGACAGAAGGATGGACAGACAGACTACCACCTAACACAATAGATATGCAGGGGTATAAAAAGAAATATATACCTTGGTGAATTTGTTTAACTACTGTTACAACTGCAGTAAAAGCCTGGGTCTCAAAATCAGGAACTATCTGGTCGACCTTCATAATGATAGCTGTAAAATATATTTACATTTATCAACCCTTTCCCAAACAAGACCTCACCTGCTTTTGACGTCCCTAACAGATCTGAAGAGGCTTGGGAAAACATTGAGACAAAAGAAACTGCTGATGACCAGCAGTTTCTCTTTTTGTCTCAATATTTTCTATGCCATGTGTTACACAAATTCTTACTTTAATAACTTCTGTTTTGTCATGTGGCAGTTTTTGATGTGGATCACTCTAAAATTTTGCCATTTGGGAAAGGGTTATGCCAGGATCTGGAAAAAAGTCCTTTAACTCTTTCCTAAACAGCCAAATTTTAGACGTTCCAGTTTGAAAAGTTTGCAAATATTATAGCATAGAAAACATTGAGGCAAAAGAAGAAATTGCTGATAACCAGCAATTTCTTCTTTAGCCTCCATTGTTTCCAAAACCTTTACTGAGTGGGGCATAAAAACAAGGGAAATAGTTGAGGCTTTTGACCCCAACGCAGTCGATCAGGAACTGAGTTGTTCTCCAATAGCTTCGTCATGGTCTGTAGCAACCTTATGAGAGTAATATGGACCCAGGTCAGACTGCACCTAGACATAGCCTAATCTTGAAACACGGCTGTCTCAAATGCTATCAGGAATGTTTTTCAGATCTCGGCTCAATTATCTTATCAGATCACAGGAAAAACACCAGGAATTTGCTGGATGTCACAGATTTTCTAAAGTTTAGCAGATAAAAAGGTTATTGGTGACCAAGTTAAATTTTACTTGGTTGTCAATCACATGTTTTAAAAACATGAGCCTTGTAATTCTCATGTAACAGAATTACAGTAACATTTTAATACACCTCAGTATTGCATTTTCCAAAAACATAGATAACCAGCATTTTCTCTTTTTGCTTCAATATTTTCTGTCCATAATTGTGCACATATTATATTATTATTAACATCTATTTTATGGTTTGCAGTAGCTTCTAAATGAAACATTCTAAATTGTTGCTAAATCATTGGTGGTAGACATTTTTAGCTCGACTTTTCGAAGTAAATGAGAGCTTATACTGTCACACGGGCGTTGGCGTTGCAACAAAGGTTTAAGTTTTTTCAAACATCAATAACTTTCATACTATCAAAGGGATTCAACCCAAACTAGGAATACTTATTCCCCATCACACCCTCTACCTTACTACCAGGGCCCATGACCCTGGCTCCACTATATTTGGAGTTATGCCCCCTTTATACTAAGCAACATGGAAAAGTCGAGCGCGCTGTCTTACGGACAGCTCTTGTTGTCTGAAAGGATATTTGCCGCAGCTGGGGATTGAACCAAGGACCTTAAGAGAGAGTCTGATGTGCTACCAACTGCGTCATGGCCATATCATTTAACCCTTTCCCAAACAAGAACTGGTTTTGACGTCCCAAATAGAACAGGCTTGGGAAAACATTGAAACAAAAGAAGAAACTGCTGATAACCAGCAGTTTCTCCTTTTGTCTCAATATTTTCTGTGCTGTATTCTACACAAATCCTATCTTTAATGACATTCATTTTGTCATTTGTGGCAGTTTTTGAAGTGGATCACCCTAAAATATTGTTGTTTGGGAAAGGGTTAAAGAACAAAACAATGAAGAGAACAAAACAATCTCTTACCCATTCCAGCTTTTTTGCGATCACAGGTAAATAAAGACAATTTCTTTGCTGGTTTTTCCCCAGCTTTCCCCTCCTTCACAAGATTCTCTTTGTTTACTTTGGTTGCCTCTGGACACACATCTGAAAATCATTTGATACAAAAATTTAAATTAGTTCTGTTTACCCATTACAGCAAAGAGAAGCCTTTTGATCCTCCATAAAAATAAAGCTTTGGAAAACAAAGCGGAAAATGAAGAAAATGCTTGTGACAAGCTATATTTTCATTTGCCACAATGTTCTCTGCCCATTTTTGGCCTTTCATGGTAAAAACATGGTGGGAAATGATGAAATTACTTCACATTTTCACCACACTTTTCATCAAAACCTTTTTTGCAGGTCATTAAAAGCCTTTATTTAACATGAATTGGTTCATCTTTCATGTCAAAAGCAAGCATAAAATAAAAGGGATAGCTAAGGGACTCAGTAAAGGCATATCAAATTTATCTCCTAACTAAAGCTGGTGTAAGTACCTAAAACATAGGGTTGGGTGTACATATACTGAAATTTTGAAAATGTCAATGAGTAGCCACAATTTAGGGTTTGATGAACAATAAATGAAAAATTGCATTTTGAAAACCCATAAACTCCCTCTTATCTGTGGCATTGGTGAAGATACTAACTGTCCAGGCATCCCCTTCACTAATCCAGCAGCCTTTGTACATTTGGTACAAGAACTGGTTTTGAAGTCCATACTAGATAAGGCTTGCGGAAATATTCAGACAAAAGAAGAAAATGCTAATGGCCAGCATATCCTCCTTTTGTCTCAATATTTTCTGTGCTATATTGTACACAAATCCAATCTTTATCAGCAGCAGTTAGTTGTCTGCAGCAGCTTTCGAATTACACCTCCCTACTATTTGTTGTTTAAGCCTTTCCCAAAGAGCATTATTTTAGGGTAATCCAATTTCATAGAAGCTGCAGACAACTAAATAAATGTTGATAAAGATAGGATTTATGTACAATATAGCAGAGACAATATTTAGGCACGAGGAGAAATTGCTGGTTATTAGCATTAATTATATTCTTTTGCCTCAATGTTTCCACAAGTCTAGCCTATTGATGACGACAAAACCAGGTCTTGCTTGGGAAAGGGTTAGGAGTGGGTTTTGCTCTGGATAAATGATCTGGCAGGCAGGGCTTTTTTTTCCATAGATTTGTGAAGAGGCCTTAGCCTGTTCATTTTGTGAAATTTTAGCGCGTTCTTCTGAACATTTCGGGAACACATTTATAGTAACAGAGTAAGGTTAAAGTATAATTTAAGCATAAATTACAGTGCTTTATTAATGAATTACTATTTCAAGATCATACCGATGATAAAACTAGCTTTGAATTACATAGAATGAATTTTAAAGAAGAAACAATGCATGAAATGCAAATTTAAGCACAAGTTTTGTGAATTTTTTCTGCCATGATTGTGAAAAAATGAGCCGTTTTTCAATTGTGAAGTAGCCTGTTATAGGCCTCTGCTAAAGAACGAGAAAAAGCCCTGGCAGGTCATACCTAATAGCTAGAGATGCTCTGCCAGGTCACTTATCTCTTTCCCAAACAAGACCTGGTTTTGACGTCCCTGATAGAAAAGGCTTGGGAAAACATTGAGACAAAAGAAGAAACTGCTGATAACCAGCAGTTTCTCATTTTGTCTCAATATTTTCTGTGCTGAAATATACACAAATCCTGTGTTTATCCACAACCATTTTGTGGTTTGCAGCAGCTTTGAATTTGGACCACCCTAAAATTTTGCCGTTTAGGAAAGGGTTAATGTGAGCCATGAAGATACTAACCAGCCAGGCATGAGCATTTTCCCTTCTGTCCTCCGTCGCCTTCTGTACATTGGTAAGCTACAGGGCTGCCTTTCTTCTCTCCGGTTCCGTAGAACTTGATGCATTCATATTCTGTAAAATAAATGAATAAACATTTACAAAATTGAGGAAACAAATGAGGTAAAAATTGTTTTAATTTGATGTACATCCAAAGTGGATTTCAAATAATTTTCAATGATTTGACTACATTTCACCACAGTAATCTTTCAACACGAACTCATGTTTGAAAGAATGAAATGCACTCATTTTATAGGCTTAACTAGAAATCTATCAGTAAAGGTGGTAAAATACCCCGCCACTACATTTGTCTGGACAAGCTTTTTTGTCGAAAACAAAGGGCAATAACTCACAAAATAAGCAAGGTAGAGTTATGCTCCTTGTACACTGCACTTCTCCTTAGTGAAATCTATCTACCCATGAAGTTACATGATCATAGTTACTTTATTTTAACCCATTACCAAACAGCAAAATTGTAGACAGGTTTAAATTCAAAGATGCTTCAGACAACAATTTCAAGCGAATGGAATATATATTTTTTGTCTTTTTGGATAAGAAAAACATTGTGGGAAACAACAAGCAATTTCTTCATTTTCCACGATATTTTCCAAAGCCTTTATCTTGCAGGGCATCAAAAGGTGTCAGTTGGTGGTAATGGGTTAAGAGATATACTCTGGACAAGTATTTTGTACACAGACAGATGGACAGACATAAAGGCTGTTTCCAGTATACCCCCAAAAACATTTGTTTTATGGGGTATAATAAAACAGTCGTATAATTAAGATTATCCAAATCATCGGGGTGGGGACACTCCTGGTTTTGCAATCCTTCTTAGAAAAGAACTTGTGAAAACATTGATCAGAAATCAGAAAATTCTGAATATCCCTCAAAATTTTCCGTCTTCAATCCTCATAACTGTTGTGTAGCGTGATTGACCCGGTTTACCGATTGACCCTGCCATCTTACATCCATGTAGTGATGGCTTTTCAAGATGAAATATTTCAGTAGATTTTCATCAGACCCTATGCTAAGGGTACTAATTAGAGTCGTCTCGTCAAGACTGTTCAATTAAGTACCCTAAACATACGGTTTGGATTAGAAATATCAAATTTAAAATGTCTTCACCCTCTGTTATTCTGTATATTTACTTACCAGGCGAGTAATAGTCGAATATTTTGATGGCTACTGGCTGTCTTGTTTCCAGATCAATTTCTGCTGTCTCTTGCAGTCTGAATTTAAATTTCTTGGGCACACTCGTTATCTGAAGAGGAAGATTTGATTGTATTAAACCAAAAGGCAAAATTTGGACATTTAATGCTGCTGCACACCACCAAATGTTTGTGACTATGGAAATGCATGTCAGGACTTTAATACGGATTAGTACTGTTCAAAAATGTTTAAGGAAAAGGAGAAAATGCTGATAATCAGCATTTTCTCTTTTTTTCTTGATGTTTTTTCCTTATGTCACTTTGAAAACTGTGTCCTGCCTCATCAATAGCACCACAGGATTGTTTTACACAGAACAATGGCTCTCATTTGTCAAATATAATTCGAATTCAAGCCTACTTTGAAACAAGATGTGTTGGTGAAACACAAATGCCCCCAAATGGCCATTTTTGTAAAATGTCAAGTTTTCGTAGAGTAATGGGTTGATAAGGGTTAACAAATGACCTTGAGGAGGGCCAAATTGCATGGAACAGATCATTGAAGGGAAGTTGCTTTCCAAATTTGAGCTTTGTACGTCAAATACTTTTGGAGAAAAGGCCAATTTAAAGTTTTCGGACCGACAGATGGACAGACAGACACGAATAAAACAATATGCCCCCTATATTTCGATACGGGGGCATAAAAATATATGAAATTTTGTCACAAATACCCAACAACAATTAAATCTTTAGTTTTTCAGATATATTCTAGTTTAGTTTCCAAGACAAGATCGGGTTTTGACATCTCTGAAGGAGGTCAGTGTCAGAAAACATTGAAGGAAAAGAAGGAAATGCTGATTTTCAGCATTTCCTCCTTTCCCTTCAATATTTGCTGTGCCATAATGTAAACGAATTTCATAATAATCTGAACTTATTTTTTCACTAAAAGCAGATGTTGTAATAGTCCAAATTTCTCCTTTTGGGAATGGGTTAATTTGATAATATGCTGTTACAGTGTAGCCTTGAGAAGACAAGTGTCAACATAGGTGTGTTCTTTACAGCGAGATTTTTTAAGATTTCTTAAGATGTTTAAGAAAAAGGGTTTTCAGGACTCAGATTCTGACAGAAGTATTCCAAATGCTTCATAATTCATACAAATGATGTCATGATGACATCATTTGTATTGAGTCTTGAGAATTTGGAATATCTCGGTTTATGAATCAGGGAGCATTCCGAACAACTCTATTCTCTTTTATAGTGTTTCTACAGACTTAACCCTTTCCCAAACAGACCTGGTTTTGACGTCCCTAATAGGAAAGGCTTGGGAAAACATTGAGACAAAAGAAGAAACTGCCGATAACCAGCAGTTTCTCCTTTTGTCTCAATACTTTCTGTGCCATATTTTACACAAATCCTGTCTTTAATAACATTCATTTTGTCATTTGTGGCAGTTTTTGAAGCGGATCACTCTAAAATTTTGTCGTTTGGGAAAGGGTTAAAGAAGGGTTTCCACAAGAAGTGTAGAGTAATGGTGCCTCTTGGTGGCTTAAAATCTTGGTCTAAGGAACGCTTTATCTTAAAAAAAAAATATCTAAGGAAATCTCGAGATATCTTAGGAAATCTTGCTCTTAACCCTTTCCCAAACGACAAAATTTTAGGATGACCCAAATTCAAAGATAGTGCAGACGACAATTAAAACTGAATGAAAATTTACATTTTTTTGTCTTTTTGTGTAGAAAATATTGTGGGAAATGAAGAAATTGCTTGACACAAGCAATTTCTTCATTTTCCACAATGTTTTCCCAAGCAATTTCTTGTGAGGGAGTCAAAAGGCGGCACTGTGCAGTAATGGGTTAAGAACGTGCCCCCTGTTCTTACCTCATCCACGTAGAGTATAACAAATCCTTTACCAGTCTCAGGAACTTCATAGTTGTCAATAACTCCATCAAATTTAAGCTGAAATATATAATGACAAGGTAGAATTATCAAAACACACACAAATGAAATATATTTTCAGTAAAACAGATATTACTACACTAAGTACACAAAACAAACTAGAAATCTGATTCTATCACTAAAGGTGATAAAAATACCCCCCCCCCACACACACACACACTTACATTTTCCCTTGAATATAGTAGGGCAATAACTCACAAAATAAGCTCTTATGCTCCTTGTAACATTCATTTTGCGGAGGTTTAATTACATTTCCTAGCTCAATATCACAAAAAACATTGTGACAAAAAAGAAAAGTTTACCCTATCTAGATCCTGTCATACCAGTCTCTAAACCAACATCAACAATGGACATGCCATGGTCTCTGTCGTTGTAAGAAGCATTCAACCAATTTTGACAAAAATTACAAGGAAAACTTAGTAAAACATTGTGACAAAAGAAGAAAAGTTTTGTTTACCTTATCAAGATCCTGTGTAACCACTGTCATACCAGTTTCTAGGCCTACATCAACAATGGACATGCCATGTTCTCTGTTATTTAAACCCTTTCCCAAACCACAAAATTTTAGGGTGATCCACTTCAAAAACTGCCACAAATAACAGAATAGATGTTATCAAAGTTAAGATTTGTGTAATATATGGCACAGAAAATATTGAGACGAAAGAAGAAACTGCTGGTTATCAGCAGTTTCTTCTTTTGTTTCAATGTTTTCCCAAGCCTTTTCTGTTAGGGACGTCAAAACCAGGTCTTGTTTGGGAAAGGGTTTAGAAGCATTCAACCAATTTTGACAACAGTTACAAGGAAAACTTAGTAAAACATTGTGACAAAAGAAGAAAAATTTGTGTACCTTATCAAGATCCTGCGTAACCACCGTCATACCAGTTTCTAGGCCTACATCAACAATGGACATGCCGTGGTTTCTGTTGTTGTAAGAATCATTCAACCAGTTTTGACAAAAATGATAAAGAAAGCTTAGTAAAACATTTTGACAAAAGAAGAAAAGTTTTGTTTACCTTATCAAGATCTTGTGTAAACACTGTCATACCAGTTTCTAGGCCTACATCAATAATGGACATGCCATGGTCTCTGTCGTTGTAAGAAGCATTCAACCAATTTTGACAAAAAGTACAAGGAAAACTTAGTAAAACATTGTGACAAAAGAAGAAAAATTTGTGTACCTTATCAAGATCCTGAGTAACCACCTTCATACCAGTTTCTAGGCCAACATCAACAATGGACATGCCATGGTCTCTGTTGTTTTAACCCTTTCCCAATTGACAAAATTTTAGGGTGATCCACTTCAAAAACTGCCACAAACGACAGAATAGATGTTATCAAAGTTAAGATTTGTGTAATATATGGCACAGAAAATATTGAGACGAAAGAAGAAACTGCTGTTTATCAGCAGTTTCTTCTTTTGTTTCAATGTTTTCCCAAGCCTTTTCTACTAGGGACGTCAAAACCAGGTCTTGTTTGGGAAAGGTTTAATTAGCTTTCGTAGCTCAATATCACAAAAAACATTGTACCAAAAGAAGAAAAGTTTACCTTTTCTAGATCCTGTCATACCAGTCTCTAAACCAACATCAACAATGGACATGCCATGTTGTCTGTTGTTGTAAGAAGCATTCAACCAATTTTGACAAAAATTACAAGGAAAACTTAGTAAAACATTGTGACAAAAGAAGAAAAGTTATGTGTACCTTATCAAGATCTTGTATAACTACCTTCATACCAGTTTCTAGGCCTACATCAACAATGGACATGCCATGATCTCTGTTGTTGTAAGAATCATTCAACCACTTTTGACAAAAATGATAAAAAAAGCTTAGTAAAACATTTTGACAAAAGAAGAAAAGTTTTGTTTACCTTATCAAGATCCTGTGTAACCACCTTCATACCAGTCTCTAAACCAACATCAACAATGGACATGCCATGTTCTCTGTTGTTTTGTAAGAATCATTCAACCACTTTTGACAAAAATGATAAAGAAAGCTTAGTAAAACATTGTGACAAAAGAAGAAAAATTTTGTTTACCTTATCTAGATCCTGTCATACCAGTCTCTAAACCAACATCAACAATGGACATGCCATGGTCTCTGTTGTTGTAAGAAGCATTCAACCAATTTTGACAAAAAAATACAAGGAAAACTTAGTAAAACATTGTGACAAAAGAAGAAAAGTTATGTGTACCTTATCAAGATCCTGTGTAACCACTGTCAAACCAGTTTCTAGGCCTACATCAACAATGGACATGCCATGGTCTCTATTGTTGTAAGAAGCATTCAACCAATTTTGACAAACATTACCAGGAAAACTTAGTAAAACATTGTGACAAAAGAAGAAAAGTTATGTGTACCTTATCAAGATCCTGTGTAACCACCTTCATACCAGTTTCTAGGCCTACATCAACAATGGACATGCCATGTTCTCTGTTGTTTTAACCCTTTCCCGATTAAGACCTGGTTTTGACGCCCTAAATAGAACAGAGTTGGGAAAATATTGGGACAAAAAAGCAATTACTGATAACCAGCAGTTTCTCCTTTAGTCTAAAAATTTTCCTAGCTATATAGCACACAATTCCTATCTTTATTATCATATTTTTTCTTGCTGCAGCTGCTTGCAAATAGGATTGCCCTAAAATTTTGTTGTGTGGGGAAAGTGTACCTTATCAAGATCCTGTGTAACCACCGTCATACCAGTTTCTAGGCCTACATCCACAATGGACATGCCATGGTCTCTATTGTTGTTGTAAGAAGCAACAAGAGGACCATGATGGTCCTAAATCGCTCACCTGAATCAAGATGACAAGAGTGATAATGGCAATTTTGTCAAATTCAAAGGCATGAAACTTATAAGGACTTTCTGTTTGGAAACAATTAAGTAATTATTTTGTTCCAATCGATCCTGTAAGGTTGGGTATGAATTAGCAGAATTGTTGAGTTAGTTTATTTTCAACAATTATTTCATGATTTCGCAATATACAACATAGGGCTAATTTTCAAAGCATACTGATCTGTTAGAGATTGATCATTTATAATAGGTTCAATTAACAAGATTTTGTCTGTGATTGATAGAATATAGTGAAAGATTACCATCTGATAAGCTAAGGCTAATCCATTATTTGTTTACATAAGATAAACATGGGGCCAGCCTGAGAGCAACAGATAAGGGAAATAGAAAATTGGCCCAATGGTTGATTTTTAAAGAATTTTCTTATGATTTCTCTAAGTCTGATAAGCCCTTCCTCCCTGCCATGCCCACATTTTTGACCAATGGAAAAATTTGTGAACACATTTTGAAAAGAGTAACTCAAGGAACATTCCAGTAAAGTCTGGTTCAATTGGGCACAATGGTTGATTTTTAAAGAATTTTATGATTTCTTTAAGTCCGATAAGCCCCTTCCTCCTTGCCACGCCAACATTTTTTGACAAATGTAAATAATTGTGAATAAATTTTGAAAAGAAAGACTCAAAGAACATTCCTGCAAAGTCTGCTTCAATTTGGCCCAATGGTTGATTTTTAAAGAATTTTCTTATAAATGGTTTCTCTAAGTCTAATAAGCCCCTTTCTCCCTGCCACAGTCACAATTTTTTACAAATGAAAATAAAATGTGAACAAATTTTGAAAAGAGAGACTCAAAGAACATTCCTGCAAAGTCTGCTTCAAATTGGCCCATTGGTTGATTTTTAAAGAATTTTCTTATGATTTCTCCAAGTCTGATAAGCCCCTTTCTCCCTGATAAGGCCAAAATTTTTTACAAATGAAAAAAAAAATGTGAACAAATTTTGAAAAGAATGACTCAAAGAACATTCCTACAAAGTCTGCTTCAAATTGGCCCAATGGTTGATTTTTAAAGAATTTTCTTATGATTTCTCTAAGTCTAATAAGCCCCTTTTTCCCTGCCACGGCCACATTTTTTTTCAAATGTAAAAAATTGTGAACAAATTTTGAAAAGAATGACTTAAGGCACATTCCTGCCAAGTATGGTTCAAATTGGCCCATTGGTTGATTTTTAAAGAATTTTCTTATGATTTCTCCAAGTCTGATAAGCCCCTTTTTCCCTGCCACGGCCACAATTTTTGACAAATGAAAAAAAATGTGAACAAATTTTAAAAAGAATGACTCAAGGCACATTCCTGCAAGGTCTGGTTCAAATTGGCCCAATGGTTGATTTTTAAAGAATTTTCTTATGATTTCTCTAAGTCTAATAAGCCCCTTTCTCCCTGCCACGGCCACATTTTTTCGCAAATGGAAAAAATTGTGAACAAATTTTGAAAAGAATGACTCAAGGCACATTCATGCAAGGTCTGGTTCAAATTGGCCCAATGGTTGATTTTTAAAGAATTTTCTTATGATTTCTTGAAGTCTAATAAGCCCCTTTCTCCCTGCCACAGCCACATTTTTTAACGAATCAAAAAACCGCGAACAAGTTTTGAGAAGGGTCACTCAAGGAACATTCCTGCCAAGTTTGGTAAAAATTGGCCCAATGGTTTAGGAGGAGAAGATGTTGAAAGAAATTGTGAACGGACGGACGGACGGACGGACAGATGGACGGACGGACGGACGACGGACAAAAAGCGACCACAATAGCTCACCTTGAGCACTTTGTGCTCAGGTGAGCTAAAAACATTGTGGCAAAAGAAATTATGTGTACCTTATCAAGATCCTGAGTAACCACCGTCATACCAGTTTCCAGGCCTACATCCACAATGGACATGCCATGTTCTCTGTTGTTTTAACCCTTTCCCGATTAAGACCTGGTTTTGACGCCCTAAATAGAACAGAGTTGGGAAAATATTGGGACAAAAAATCAATTGCTGATAACCAGCCTTTTGTTTCTCCTTTTGTCTGAATATTTTCCTAGCTATATAGCACACAATTCCTATCTTTATTATCATATTTTTTCTTGCTGCAGCTGCTTGCAAATAGGATTGCCCTAAAATTTTGTTGTGTGGGGAAAGTGTACCTTATCAAGATCCTGTGTAACCACCGTCATACCAGTTTCTAAACCTACATCAACAATGGACATGCCATGTTCTCTATTGTTGTAAGAATCATTCAACCAGTTTTGACAAAAATGATCAAGAACACTTTAAAAAACATTGTGACAAAAGAAGAAAAATTTGTGTACCTTATCAAGATCCTGTGTAACCACCGTCATACCAGTTTCTAGGCCTACATCCACAATGGACATGCCATGTTCTCTGTTGTTGTTTGATCTACAATCAGAGCAATAGATTATAAAGAGGGCATAAAGGTGTTCTAAATTCCTTATTTCAAATCCAAATACAATGTCGTGGGTACTCATTTGAATAGACTCAACAAGAGTGCTCTTGGGGTACTCCGAGTACTGACCGATGATAGTTAAAATAATTTAACATAACTTTCTCTAAAACAATTTAACATAACTTTCTCTAAAATAATTTAACATAACTTTCTCTAAAACAATTTAACATGTATACAAAACACATCTGAAAAGACATCAGATATTTACTACAGAAGCTAATCAAACATATTTGATATTTTCTTTGGAGATTTTGTGATAGGGTGTACACTTATTAAGTATAATAATCAGCATTTTCTCCTTTTACCTCAATGTAGTCTTGAACTTCATTTTACACAAATTCTTATCCTTAACATGATTTTTTTTTCTGCAACTCCTTTGAAATTGGACCACCCCCAGAATTTGTCCTATAGAAAAGGTTTAACCCATTACCACACAATAACTGTTTTTGACTCCCCAGAAAATAATGGCCATGGAAAACATTGTGGAAAATGAAGCAATTGCTTGTGACAAGCAATTTCTCCATTTCCCACAATGTTTTCCATCCCAAATCACCTAAAAATTAAAAAATCCATTTACTTGAAATTGTTGGCTGCAACAACTTTAAACTTGGACTACTCTAATTTTTGCTATTTGGTAATGGGTTAAAGCTATATCATTACTCACGCTATGTCGAAGGTAATGCAATGTTGTTTCCCAGCATGTTGTGGGGGCTGGTCTGCTGCACGTTTTTGGATACCAGCTTTCGGTTTTATCTCTGCAGGGGCGGGCAAGTCACCCTCACCAAGTTGTACATGATCATTCTTGCCCGACTCTTTCTGGCAGTAGCCACAGACATCGCACTCCCTGTAAATGTAGGTCATTTAACCCTTTCCCAAACCACAAAATTTCAGGGTGATCCACTTCAAAAAGTGACACAAATGACAAAATGGATGTTATTAAAGTTAGAATTTGTGTAAAATATGGCATAGAAAATATTGAGACAAAAGGAGAAACTGCTGGTTATCAGCAGTTTCTTCTTTTGTTTCAATGTTTTCCCAAGCCTTTCTTATCAGGGACGTCAAAACCAGGTCTTCTTTGGGAAAGGGTTAAAGCCTTTCCAAAATGGCAAATTTTAGAGTGATCCAATTTGAAAGCTGCTGCAGGCAATAATATTGGCAGTAAAAAAGGAATGGGTTGATTTACAATGTAGGACAAAATATTGAGGCAAAAGGAGAAAATGCTGATTATCATCATTTTCTTCTTTTGCCTGAATGTTTTCCCAAGCCATTTCTAATAAGGAAATCAAAACCAGATCTTGTTTGGGAAGGGGATACTCATGGCGGAGAATCATGTAACACAATAATTGCAAAAAAATATTCATTAATTCTGCAAATAAGTAACCGATTTGAAAATGGTTTGAAGCAGAGAAGGCAGAAATATGTATGGGATTTGATGGATGTTGTAATTTTTCAAAATATCATCTAATTAGTGACTAAGTAAATATTTTTCTTGGATGCCTTTAGACGACCCACAAGATACACAGTTAAGAAAACATTGTGGTAAATATAAATTGCTTGTGACAAGTAATTTCTTCATTTCCCACAATGATTTCTTCCAACAAAGACAAAGAAATATAAAATTTCATTCATTTGAAATTGTTGTCGGCACCTTCTTTGAATTTTGACATGTCTAAAATTTTGCAAGAGTGGGTGCAGCTAAGATATTGGTCAATTCGATTCCTTTTCAAGATTTGATAAAATTTTCATCAATATTTCTCAGGATCCATTGATCAACAACCTTAACCCTTTCCAAAACAAGACCTGGTTTTCACCTCTGAGACAAGTCTTGTGAAAACATTGAGACAAAAGAAGAAACTGCTAATAACCAGCAATTTCTCCTTTTGTCTCAATATTTTCTGTGCTATATTGTTCTCAAATCTCTTCTGTTTTATCATCTACAGCAACTTTTGAATTTTAACCGCCCTAAAATTTTATTGTTTGGGAAAGGGTTAAAATATCATTTTCAATTTTTACACTACTGATGGTAAAGCTGTACTAAAACAAGATGTGTTTGTGAAACACAAATGCCCCTGAAATGGCCATTTTTCTAAAATGTTAAGTTTTCGTGGAGTAAAGGGTAATTAAGGGTTAAGGGATGACCTTGAGGAAGGTCAAATTGCATGGAACAGATAGATATCATTGAAAGGAAGTTGCATACCATATTTGAGCTTTGTATGTCAAATAGTTTTGGAGAAAAGGCAAAGGTTAAGTTTTCGGAATAAAAGGTTAAGTTTTCGTAGAGTAAAGGGTTGATAAGGGTTAACGGATGACTTTGAGGAAGGTCAAATTGCATGGAACAGATAGATATCATTAAAAGGAAGTTGCATACCAAATTTGAGCTTTGTATGTCACATACTTTTGGAGAAAAGGCAAAGGTTAAGTTTTCGGACAGATGGACGGACAGACGGACGGACAGACAGACACGAGTAAAACAATATGCCCCCGATCTCTCGATACGGGGGCATAAAAATCAATTTCTTTTTTCCAATTTGTTAAAATCTCCTCACCTGTCAAAATTTCCAGGGATCTGTTGATCGACACCCTTAACATCTTTTATTTGTATACTACTGACGGTGAAGCTGCACTTCTCGTCATCATTTTGTGGTCGGTTGTAACGAAGATCAATCACGAGTCTCCCTGATCCTTCTCCATCAACGTTTACAGTGATCAGGTTCTTACCAGGGCCTACTGGGATCTACAAAATAGGTATTTAGTGAAAAATATTTTCTAAAGCAAGTCTAAAGCGAGGCTATAATTATCGTGAAAAAGTAAATGCGCTCATTACAATAACAAAATGTTATAACTGTACATTTGAATTACAATGAAATGTGCATGACATTGGACATAAAAATCTTTGTTTATTGAACTGCGTTTGTTTCAGATGGAAGAAATAAAATTGAATCTTTTGAAAATATTTTTATCAATTGTGACGCTACAGAACACGCCTCATCAAACTAAAAATCTATCACTTAAAGTGATACAAGGGCCGTCAGAGACGGACAATGCTCCCCGAATAAGGCATTGTCACAATAAATGTATGCCATGGAGAGCACTTTATTGTCAAGGGCATCTGATTTGCTACTCAAATATGAAATTTCATCAAATTCTGACCATTAGACTAGGAGAAATTAGAGAAAAACTGTATTTGACCATAAGTCCCCTTTTCCCACGACAAGGCCTCAAATCCAAAAACGGGGAAAAGTACATCGGCATTTTGTCACAGGGAGTTCACATGGTAAGTTTCATTTGATTTGGCCCAAGGGTTATGGAGATATTGCTTCGGACGGACGGACGGACGGACGGACGGAATGACGGACGGACAGGACGGACGGACAGACGGACGGACGGACAGACGAAGCGGCGACTATATGCTCTCCCTTCGGGGAGCATAAAAATACCCCTGCCACTACATTTGTCGAGACATTGCAGACAAGCCTTTTTTGTTGAAAACAAAGGGCAAAAACTAATGCAATAAGCAAGGTATAATTATGTTCCTTGTACACTGCAATTCTCCTTAGTGAGATCTATCTACACAAGAAGTTTCATAGTCATAGCTACTTTACCGTAATTATTGTTATAAACGCCCTTATTCTAATAAACGCCCATCCGCCAAATCTCGGCTGAAAATCTGTTTATTTCAAGCACTATTTTAGCGAAAAATTCTAATAAACGCTCATCCCCGATTCCGGATTAAAATACCCCCCACTAGGGCCTTGTCACTGAAAAAGTACTATCGGTCAAAAGGTTTTTGACTTAGAGCATGGAAACAGATTTTAAACAAAGTCAAACTGTGACCTTGACCTTGGTGACATTGGTCAAACGGTTCTCAAGTTAGAATACAGAAACGAAATTGTAAATTTTGACTACTCTCCCCCCCCCCCCCCCCCCCCCAATTAAAAACTTCAAAGTAGCATAACTCTAAAACTAATGACTGGATCAAGATGAAAATGGCAGGTGTACAACTTCATATAATAGGAAACATCCTGATAAAATTTCAGCAAAATTGGTCAAAAACTGTGGGAGGAGAAGAGGACACAAGATTATGTCCACCCCCCACCCCCCCTTAAAAACTTCAAAGTGGCATAACTCTGAAACTAATGACTGGATCAAGATGAAAATTGCAGGTGCACAACTTCATATGATAGAGAAGAGGACACAAGATTATGTCCACGGACGGACGGACGGACAACCTGATTCCAGTATACCCCCCATAACTTCGTTGTGGGGGGTATAATAAATTAATTCATCTAAAAAATTGTATTTTGCAGTCCTTATAACAAAACTTCGCCAAAGTTGACTTGCTTAACTTCCAGTCCATGCATTGACTTTTGATTCACAAATTTTGACAAACAAAACTAGAATATATCTAATAAACGCCCACCCCCTACTTTTCTATTGACTATGTTTCTAATAAATGCCCAGGCGTTTATTGAAATAATGACGGTACTTTCAGAGATGTGCTCCAAACAAGTATTTAGTACACAGGGACAGACAGATGGACAGACAGACAAGCTGATTCCAGTATACGCCCTAAAACATTCAATTTGCAGGGTATGATGAAACATTTGTTTTGCCGGACAATTATAAAACATTTTGTGGAGGTATAAATATAGTAGGGTTTCGCTGGTGTACTCGAAATAGGGTATAGCACTTTATTTCTGCAGGGACTTTATTTCTGCTATTTCTGCTAGTCTACGGACTATAAATCCTACGATGACTCCTGATGGCATTCTTTGTTAATGCTCGGCATCCATGCTAGAATTGTTCCTTAGACTATTACAAACAAGATAGGGGTGGATGCCCAGCGTGATTTTTCGATTTAAGGTCACAGTGAGGTCAAAGGTCAATGAGTGCAAAATTCAGGAAAAAATGGCTTGAAGATTAAAGCAGAATTATTTGCATCCACAAAAAATGAAAGCAATGTAAACGAAATCAAATAAATTGAATCAGGAATAGACAGAGGCTCACTCTGAGGTTATATTGTCATTTTCAAACAATATTTTACCATATTTATGCTAAAAAACGCTCAGGCCAATAACAAAATAAAGCACGATACTTAACGAAATTTTTATTGAACTTGAGTAAAAAGTTTGGTATTATTATTGCACACAAATAATCCAAGGCATTCTTGTAACTAAAGATAGCAATGCTAGAAATATTCTAGACTACTTCAAACAATGTTAGGATGCATGCTTAGTGTCTGTTTTGAATTCCAGGTCAGAAGTAGGTCACTGGTAAATTACGTTCAAAACTGCGAAACTGCCAGATAGCTCAGCAGATAATTGCAAAAATCATGCACTTGATGATGCAAGCACACAATTTGGCATATACATTTATAAGACCATGTAGTTTAATAGAAACCCATTAGCCACTCAAAAAGTCTAGATGGCCGCCATTTTTCAAGATGGCCGCCATTGACATGTGAAAGATACCGCTTTTACCATAAAAGCTTATATAATTGGCAGATTTTTCTACTTTTCACAACAAAATGAATGTTTCCAAACATAAGAAAACAGAATTTTAGCATGTTTTGTGTATGAATATTACAAGATGGCCACCATTTTCCAAGATGGCAGCCATTGACGGGTGGAAAATACCATTTTCACTATAAAACCTGATATGACTGGCCGCTTTTTCTATAACGAAATTTATGTTTTTAAACACAAGATAACATAATTCAAAAAATGTTCTGCGCATAAAATTACTATTTCTATATTTTGAACAATACTTTTTGGCAAAAAAAGAGAGAATTTATCAACATGGAGGCACATTGTTTCTGTCCAGACAATTGTAATAGAATTCATGCAGACTTTCTACTTCAAAACGCAATCTTTTAAACTAAGACCCTTTTAATTCCTAGTAATGGTTATGATGAAATATTTCTCAATAGGTAATGTTATACTTTTTAAAATACCAGTTCTATGTTTCCTTTCATTTTGGTCAGAAATAATGTGATGTAGGACGTATGCTCGTAAGCCTGGATGCATAAATTACCTAACCTTGGTCCCTTTAATCGTAACGTGCATAGCTCACCACTATGATATCTTGGAGCGTCAGCATTTACATTATTATACACAATCTAGGGCAGCGTAGGCTAAACCTATAGCATTAATCTTTGTAGGACTTCTTGTACCGACAACAATTGACGGAAGTTAATTATATGTAGGGGCGTTTAGCATAAGGTTATAACTTATACCTTATTCGAAAGCTTCTCAACACCAATATCATTTAGTATTTGAAATACACTGGTTATTATAAGGAGGTCTGTGTTGCTGGCTTTGATTATCAAACATGTATATGCTCATGATTACAAGGCGCAATTCCCTCAAGACTACCTACCTATAGCCCTTTCTTCCCCTTTTACAATAACAATATTTTGCTAACACATCTGAACAATCTTCAGTCTAAAAGGTGTTGAAATCAGTCTTGTTGTCATTGTTTCAACATAATATATGTCATAAAACGTGGAATGCTTTGTCAGTCACTATTTGATGTCTTGACTATACTTTGACCTTTTTTCAGCATTCAAGCTGGTGTATTTGTGTACATCGATAAACCAAATCAGTTCGCCTGTAAATGACCATGAAGGTTTAAGTGAGGAAATAGCTCATTCGGCTGCATGCCATTTAAGTATTTGGAGGTACGAAGCGGCTATGTGTTTATCACACCTGATCCATCAACTATGATAGCATATACTTTTGGTTTTTGCAGCTTCATTTTTGGTTCCTAGACCTGAGGCAAATACAAACGGAAAAGATTGATTTTTATAATGAAAGAATTCTATGAGGTAGCTTCCTAATGATTTGCAAGCTATAAACAAGTTCGAGAAAGATATTTTATTTCAAAATCCTAAAATACTTTTGACCACAAATAGCTAATTCTGGTTTACATTATTCAAAAGAAGCCAAGTAGTCACTATTATCTTCAGGCCAAGAGTAATCAAATCAGAATGTTCTTCTTAAAAAAAGATTCCCCATATCATTCATGACAGCGTGCACCTTTCCCAAACTGCTGAAGAGTTGCTGTTTATCCCAAAATGTGTGTTCATGGTATCTAAAAGACCTGAAAGACAGCTGAGTACTTCGAGTGTTCTACTAAAGATAAAATGCCCCTAAGATGAACAGATATAACCAGTTTGATTATCTTCTAATATGAGCTGTAAGAGGAGTTGCGCACCCAATAAATTGCTAACAGACAAAAGAACACACAGATGGAGGAGTAGAAAAACGGACGGACGACTAATGCTATGACATTATTCTACCATTCGGGTGTTTTTAGATGAAATTGTTGTCTTATCTTGAGGCGCCTCTGTTACCAGGGCTAAATAGAAATACTTGTGTCATCTTTTTCATTGATGGCGTTGTCGTAATATTTGTATGTACCTTTAACTCTTTCCCAAACAACAGGATCTTATGGGGCTCCCATTTGGAAGGCCCTGCAGGCAGCCGACAAGTAGAACCTTTATGAATACTGGAATGCATTTGTGTATCATATAGCCAGCATTTTTTTCTTTTGCCTCAATGTTTTCCAAAGTTCTTTCTACTAGGGATGACAAAACCAGATCTCGTTTGGGAAAGGGTAAATGTAACTATACAGATAAATTGATATCTGGACTGTTCTTGTTCTGGAAACACTAGAAACAGAAAAATATAATTCTGCAGTTCCACTCAAGAGCTTTTCGCCTATCGGCCTCTATAATAGCACTGCTTCAACTACATGTACTAGAATGTAATTGAGTACCGATAGACTTCAGAGCAACCATTTAGATAGGAAGTCTAGAAAAGATAACAACGAAATTGCATTTACTGGTCTGTTTTGACCACTGCCATTGAATTATTTTAGCAAAGATAAGTTAATTAGGGCAACAATTCAACGGTATAACAAACGTTTTGGACGAGATGCAACTTCTGCGTTCATTCCTGCACAAGAACATATTGCCGTTTCAAGTGCAGTTATCTAGCTTATACTTACAGCAGACGATATGAAGTCCAAGCCCAAGATCTTTTTCCAAGGGGGGAGGGGGGTGTCCAAGCTCAAATAATGGCTTAAAATGCAATGAATATGTAACATTACACTACTTTTTCATAGTGAAAATTTAATTTTCGGCCAATGCAAGGGCGGGGGGATGTCCGGACCCCCCCCCCCCCACACACACACACCCTCTTGATCTGCCCACGATAATCATAGCATGTTATGAGTATTTGACTCACTAGGTCGCATTTGGGACACTTACTGACCTTCTACATTGAATGGAAGTTTGTTACACCAACAACGGACCCTGTGATAGATTTCGCTGCATTAATCAGAACCGTGGTTAAATACAGATATACCACGGTAGAGCTCGGATTATTTCTTAGATATACAGAACAAATATACACAAACCCTTACACAATGTAGAGGACACAGTCACAAATCAAGAAATGCTTATGACTGAGACATCATGGCAAATACCGTTGAAAAAAGACTGAAAACGTCAGAAATATTCAGAGATAAACCGTTTTTAGCTTTAAAAAGTACATTTTTCTATCCCATAATAGTCAAAATATTCACAAAAAGTCATATTTTGAATAAAATAATGTCTCTGATACAGTTTTCAGCAAATTTAGCACAATTAGAATTAATAATACAGCATGTATAGCAATTAAGAATAGCACAATGACTATTTTTATATGAAATTGCACCCATTTGACCTTTGACCTTGCTGTGACCTTAATTCGAAGTTTCAGACTGGGCATCCACCCTGGGAGGTTTTGTCATACCCCAAAGAATATAACTAGCATGGATGCCGAGCATTAACAAAGAATGCCATCAAAACCATTTTCTAGAGCCCGTACGAATTATAGTCCGTAGACTATGCGGTTGTGGAGGGCACTGCAGGAATAAAATCCGCAGAATATTAACCCCGATTGTATAAAAAGGTTGTTGTTGTTCTTCAATTTTAGTTAGTACATGGACAATTTAAACATTTATGCCCTGATTCAAAGCATGATTTCCAAACAAAAGATTTCTTTCCCATTCAAAAATGGTGTAACTTCTGCTTTGATTTAGGTATAGATAGGACATGTTTGTTTATCCATAAACAATGATTTAACAAGTTTGGCTGATTGGTAACTGTCTTTCTTTTCACACCTACCTGTATACGGCATTGTTTCCCATAACGCCTTTAAAAGATAGGTGAATGGGATTGTCCCTTTACCACCACTGAGTAATTCTAATATTTTTAAGCATCATCTTTCAAAATATGTTTGGTACTGACTAAAACTGCTTTCAAAGCGTAGAATTAAAATATTTAATTTGGCAAAGTAAGAGACCGCAGAAATATATTATGCAGAAATTTAACGCGGCTGATTTCAGGAAACAAGAGGACCATGATGGTCCTATATTACTCACCTGAACCAAAATGATATGAGCCACTGTTTTGTTCAATTCAATTGGTATTTAAGACTGAAAACACACTTATGGTCAATAACATTGTGTCAAGCTTTGTCTTGATTAGTCACTATTTGAGGTTTTTAGAGCAAAAGTTTGAATGGCAGATAACTATTCTGATTATTCTATAATTCATTTATCCAAGATCTTATCGTAATTAACATCATAATCCAAATTTCGTCTTGATTGTTCATTCGAAACAGCAATTTTGTCAGATTTAAGGGCACATACATGACTGACCACTTTCTCATTTGATTGCAGAAAATTCATCTCATGCAAGGTCTTACAATCAGCAGCATAGTGCCAAAGTATTGTCTTGGTTGATCAATAATTGTAGATTCTAGAGTGTAAACAGGGTAGAAAACAGTCAAGAACAGAAATTTTGTCAAATTCAAGGGCACATTACTCTTGATTTCTGGTTCAATCAGACCAAAAATCAAACTTATTTGAGACTTTATGGTCTCCAACATTGTATCTAAGTTTTGTCTTGATTGGTCAATATTTGTAGATTCTAGAGTGTAAACAAGGTTGAAAACAGTCGAAAACAGCAACTTTGTCAAATTCAAGGGCACATAACTCTCGGCTTTCTAAACAGATCTGACTGAAAATCAAACTCATCCGAAATTATATAGTCCCAAACAATGTGTCCAAGTCTTGTCTTGGTTGATCAATAATTGCAGATTCTAGAGTGTAAACAGGGTTGAATACAGTCAAAAACGGCAATTTTGTCAAATCCAAGGGCACATAACTCTCGTCTTTCTGGTTCAATCTAACCAAAAATCAAACTCATTTGAGATCTTATGGTCTCCAACATTGTGTCTAAGTTTTATCTAAGTTTTATCTTGATTGATATATAATTGTAGATTCTAGAGTGTAAACAAGGTCAAAAACAGCCGAAAACGGCAATTTTGTCAAATTCAAGGGCACATAACTCTAGTCTTTCTGGTCCGATCAGACTGAAAATCAAACTCAACCGAAATCTTATGGTCCCCAAAAATGTGTCCAAGTTTTGTCTTGATTGATCAATAATTGTAGATTCTAAAGTATATACAAGGTCGAAAACAGTCGAAAACAGCAATTTTGTCAAATTAAGGACAGATCCTCCAGTTGTTACTGCGCAACTTACTGCGCATATACTAAATAACGAAATTAAGCTGTTTCAGTAATTGGCATTTTCAGCAAATTATTTTTTTTTACATTTAGTTAATGTTTGGTTGATAAATTACTAGATCCTTTTCGGTTATTTCAATTTTCTCTGTTTGGCCAATTAAAGTGTAATAGTACTCGGATGGTACATTTCGCTTTCTGTTACGCGTTCAACATGTGGCGTTAGCGATAGGAAACGGAGCAACAAAAGCAAAGTGGTGTCTTTATGAGCTAGTCCGCTTCGGATGGACACAAAAGACGACACTTTTTATTAACTAAAGCTGGTAATAAGGAAGGAAATGGATAAAAATAGTGAAGCAATTTCGGACAGAGCTGTAAAAAATAAACAAAATTTTACTTATAACTAAGAAAAACGCTTGGTTTGATATATTTTTCTTTTTTTGTTTTTGTAGGTATGACCAAGCACTATGTCTATACCAAAAAAGAAAAAATTCTTACCGCTGGAATATTTTTTATTATCAGAAACGTTGCGAAAAAAGAGCAATTTCAGCTACTTTTGAAAGAATGATTTACTAAAGATTTCAAAATCATCACTAAATTTTCCCAAATTGATACTCATTTAGACAGAATAAAACATATTGGACACAATAAAGACTTATTTATGTAATCCTAGTCATTTCGAACACCTTTTTGTGGGTATTTAAGTGACACCTCATTTTTGCAATTTTAGACAAGAGTAGTCTCCCTTGAAATCCAATAACTTTTTAATTCGCTTGGTGACCTATAGTTTTTAAGTCATTTTTTTACTTCTCATATATTTAAATATCAATACAGAAAAAATTAAAAAATTCTTACCGTAGGAAATAAATGGAGGATCTGTCCTTAAAGGGCACATAACTCTCGTCTTTCTGGTCAGATCAGACTGAAAATCAAACTCATCCGAGATCTTATGGTCTCCAACATTTTATCAAAGTTTTGTCTTGATTGATCTATAATTGTAGATGCTAGAGTGTAAACAAAGTCAAAAACAGCATTTTTTGACATTCAAGGGCAGATAACTCAGCACATTCTGGTCCAATCAGGCCCATAATCAAACTCATCCGAGAACTTATACCCATACTTACTTTGACCAAGTCTGATCAAGATTGGCCATCTTTTGTGGATGCTAGAGTGTAAACACCAAATTGTTGACAGACGGACAGACAGACAGACAGACGGACGGACGAGGTACATTGAGTGACCACAATAGCTCACCTTGAGCACTTCGTGCTCAGGTGAGCTAAAAACACAGAATTTGGACCACTTACAAATAAAGTGCTATACGTTATTCTACTGTAAAAACACTTACATCTCTTATAAGACCCAATAATTCACTGTTTTCATTGGTCAGTTTGTTTGTGGCCCCGACCCAGTTGTTGGCACTCAGTTTCACATTCAAATCTGCGTTTGGTGATTTTGTAGCAATACTGTAGGCAGACAGAGCTTGTAAAGCAACTACTGTGTCCTGAAAGGGAATATGGAACAACAGATAAGAGGGGGTGAAGACGTTCTAATTTTCTTATTTTAAATCCAAACCATATGTTGTGGGTACTCATTTGAATCGTCTCGATGAGACGATTCAAATGAGTACCTAAAACATAGGGTTTGATGAACATTTAGTGAAAAATTTCCATTTGAAAAGCTACATGTATCACCCCCTCTTATGTGTAGCACTAGAAACATACAGATTTAAGGAACCAAAAAATCAAAAGACAACATAAGACAGCTTATTCTAGCTGAATTTGCTTTTGTCAGAAAAAAACTTTTCGTGACCTGCAAAGTCCAAATGAAGCTGGGGGTTATATGCGACAAAGGGCAATAAATCCAAAGCTATAATGGGCAAAATTACAGCTCTTGTGTTTTGTACTTCTCCTTATTGAAATCTATCTACCTTTGAAGTAAGTTAACCCATTACCAAACAACAAAATTTTAGCCTAGTTAAAACTCAAAGGTGTTGCAGACGACAATTTTCATGGAACAAAATTTAAAATGTTTTGGTTTTTCTGTGTAGAAAACATTGTGGGAAATGAAGGAATAGAATGTCAAAAGCAATTTCTTCACTTTCCACAATGTTTTCCAAAGCCTTTATTTTGTGGCGCGTCCACAAGCGTCAATGTGAGGGAAAGGGTTAAAGTCCTTTGAAATACCTGAGAAAATTTTCTTTGAGTGAAAAACTCTAAATCCTATTCAGCCTGTACAGTCCATGCCCAATCAATTGGATCAGTACTTTTCACATTTTTAACCCTTTCGTTTGCAGAATTATTTCCCAGAAACGACTTTTTCCCTATTTCCAAGCACTTCATGTATACACATGCTTAATAAATAGATTTTACTAACAGAATACCCATAAACCTATATATCATTGGAAAGGTTATTCAATTTCCTTTAACAATATGATAAGTAACTAATAGAAAATTTGCATCTCATCAAAATCTCGACCTCTAGCACCATGACCCCTGTCCGGCCCCCTGCCACGACCCCCGACCACCCCCACCCCTACGATTTTGGACTGGATTCGGTTTAGGGTTATTGGAATCACTATCGGAGTCACTATTCGAAGTCTCCGAAACATTTCTAATGTTCAAATCACCTTTTTACCCCCCCAAAAATCAAGGAAATCGCCATCATCATCGTCTGGCACTGACATGGTGATTCGCCGGACCTCTTCTGCAGAATTTTGAACCCTCCTGACCATCGTTACAGCTCATACAAACCCAAAACTGCATTTTTCTTCACATTTTACGAGAACATAACAATATTGTGCAATATTTCCGGTGTCATAATAACTTCAATAGTGTAAAAATTGCTTTTAAAAGCCCATGCCCCCCTAAACAGTATAGGCATTCCTGAACCGTGCTTTAAAGCGCGCTTGCAAAGGAAAGGGTTAAGCATGTCACTTTGTGCATGTCAGTTCCCATGATAACCCTGACTCTTTTTGACACCCCAAAAGATAAAGGCTTTGGAAAACATTGTGGAATATGAATAAATTGCTTGTGACAAGCAATTTCTTCAATATCCACAATAATTTTCTATCCTAAAAGACCTAAAAAATTTAGTTTCATTCACTGGAAACTGTCGTCTGCAGTGATTTTAAATTCAGATAAGTCTAAAATTTTGCCGTCTAGCCATATGGATAAAAGAAATCAGAAGTTACCTGAGTTGATCGCCAAGATCCTATAGCATTCCGTTGATTTGTGAGCCATCTGACTATTTTGCCCGCATTATCAATGTCGTTAAACTTGAGTAGGGCCAGTAAAGCATAGGCTGTTGTTTCTACAGCATTTCTGTCTGCCGGATTCTGTCCTCTTGGACCCCAGTACAGGAAATCTATCAATGTAGAATAAATTATCTATAAAGAAAGGGGAAATAATATTTCTATTTTCAAATTGAAATTTTCATCCAATTTGCTCATTCCATGTCCTTTGAAAATATGGGTACTCATCTACCATAACAAAAAAGTAATTGCTGTTGGATATCATTATGTACAACTAAACTTTACTTAAACCCTTTCCCAAACGACAAAAATTTAGGATGGTCCAATTTGAAGGATGCTTCAGACAACAAAACATGTATTACTAGATGAAGGTATTGTGCACAAAATAGCTCAGAAAATATTCAGGCAAGATGAGAAAGTGCTGATTATCATCACTTTCTTCTTTTGCATCAATGTTTTCCCAAACCTATTTCATGAGGAACGTCAAAACCAGGTCTTGTTTGGAAAAGGGTCAAGTGCAAATTAAGCCTTTCCCAAATGATAAATTTAATTCTGGTCAAGACAAAAGAAAAGCTTTTACTACAAGCAAAAATCCTTTATGAACAATACACTGTAACTCAGAAAACAATGAGGCAAAAAGAGAAACTGCTGAGAATCAGAAGTGTCTCCTTTTGCCTCAATGTTTTCCCAAGTATATTTTATTAGGAACATCAAAACCAGGAACCTGTATAATCAATGATCGTACGATTATTTTTTGCATAATTACTTCTAGCAACAAACCTGATTGGCCCAAGCTGATTTCTCGTGCAATCAAATGTTTTGTTACACAGTATACAACAAGAGCTGTCCAAAGACAGCATGCTTGACTTTCTAAGTTGCTTAGTATAAAGGGGGCATAACTCCAAATATAGTGGAGCCAGGGTCATGGGCCCTGGTAGTAAGGTAGAGGGTGTGATGGTGAATAAGTATTCTTAGTTTGGGTTGAATCCCTCTGATAGTACCGTATAGCACTTTATTTCTGCGGGGACTTTATTTCTGCTATTTCTGCGGTCCTCATCGGCAGCGCAGAAATAAAATCCGCAGAATTTTAACACTGAATGTTCAGGTTGTTTTCAATTTTAGTCAGTACAAGGACAAGTTAAACAGTAACCCTCTGATGCAAAGCGCAATTTCATAAAAATGAAGTTTTTTTTTTTCATTCAAACAAGAGCTGTCACTGTAAGATGACAATGCACCCGACACCGCTTTGATTTTAAATTATGGCCAATCTATGTTCAAGGTCATCCAGGGGTCAAGGTCACCAAAGTATGTGCGTACAGAAAGGTAATGTTCCAAGGAATGTTGTGGTAAAGTATGAAGCGAATATGTTAAGTAATAAGGAAGTTATGGCCAATGTTAAAGTTTTTGGACGGAATGACGGACAGACGGACGGACGGACAGACGGACAGACAGACAAGTCAAATTTATGATGCCTCCCTATCGGGGGCATAAAAATGATGTAACTATAGCTTTAATTAAGGTGTAGATAGGACATTTTTGTTTATCCATAAATGAATGATTCAACAAGTTTGACTGATTGGTAACAGTTTTACCCATCTTTCTTTTCACACCTATCTGTATACGGCTGTATACTGTTTCCCATAACGCCTTTATAATGTAGATACTGGTAAATGAGTGGGCTTATCCCTTTACCCTAACAGAGTAAATAGAAATCGTCTTTCAAACTATGTCCGACACTAACTAAAACTGATTTGATAGCGCAGAAATAAAATCTTTGATTTTGCAAAATGAGAGACCGCAGAAATATGTTCCGCAGAAATTTAACCCGCCTGATTTCTGGAAAAAACGCAGAATTTGGACCCTGCAGAAATAAAGTGCTATACGGTATGCAAGTTATTGATGTTTGAAAAAACTTTAACCTTTGTTGCAACGCAGATGCCAACGCCGACGCCCGGGTGACAGTACAAGCTCTCATTTTCTTCCAAAAGTCGAGCTAAAAACGATCATTGATAATACGGGCCCCTGGTCTCCTTTGCGAAAGAAATCAGATGTTCTATAGTAAGGTTGAAATTTCAAACTTAAATTTCTCCAGAGTGTAACAAGATGTGTTTGTGAAACACCAATGCCCCCGAAATGGCCATTTTTCAAAATGTTAAATTTTGTGTAAAGGGTTGATAAGGATTAAGGGATGACCTTGAGGAAGGTTAAATTGCATGGAACAGATAGATATCATTGAAAGGAAGTTGCATACAAAATTTGAGCTTTGTATGTCAAATACTTTGAGAGAAAAGGCAAATGTTAAGTTTTTGAACAGACGAACAGACGGACAGATGTACAGACAGACGGAAAGAGTAAAACAATATGCCCCAATCTGTCGATACGGGGGCATAAAAATGCCTGTCAGAGCATTCCGATATTAATGGGATGAAATTTCAAAGTGACTGCTTTAAAGTTTTTAGAAGTATAATATATCATATTTACTCTTATTTTTATCTACGACAGCCTTATTCATCAGCATGTTTTTATAACGCCATCTCTTTCCGTGCTTGTTCATGGCCAGGGCATATGTTGTAATGGCCAGTAGATAAGTGTCCCCCTTATATTGCTGGTCTGGCCGACTCGTCAAATATTTCACAGCTCGGTTTATTGTCGAATCTGTCTTCTGAATTCATAACAAAAGAATAATATCTTTGAAATAGCATTTAAGGCCTAAAATAATGAAAGAACTTAATAAATTCTTTCCAAAATGACAAAGTTAAGAACTTGACCATTACAGTGTCTCTGTTGCATGCAAAGGCAGATAAACTAAGCCTTTTCATTTTAAGAAATTTTGGCGTACTCTTTTGAACAATTTGTAGTTTTAGTATAATTATATCAGTGAGAAAATTAGAAATTAGAAAGTAGTAACTTTCAATGAAAAGCAAAATTAATGCAAACACTAGTTTTGTAACTAATAGGAGAAAATAAGCTCTTAATTTTTCTTATCGGGAAGTAGCCTTTTATTTATTGCCTCTGTTAAAGACGGAAAAGGTCCTGATACTGCTTATTAGCATTTTAATTTTTTCAAATCTATATTTACTAGTGATGTTAAAACCAGGGCTTGCTTGAGAATTGATTAATCAATCATTTCCTTCTTTTGCCTCAATGTTTTCCCAAGTCTTTTCTGTCACAGATTTCAAAACCATGTCTTAATTGGTTTGGAAAGGGTTAAAGTTCCTACTGGCAAAAAAAATGCTTACCCCAGTTCGTATATCACATTCCAAAAAAGTAATCAAGGCAAACGCAGTGAGAGATGGGTCTTTTTCTTTGATTTGGCCCTGAAAACACATAAAAAAGAGATGTTCGTAAAACATATGCCCCCTAAAGAGCCTTACTTTGATGTAGCCATCTTAAAATTAAAACAGTCAATGGAAGTATTTCATCAAGCATAACTAGAAATATGACTGAAGTTGATAGAATTCCCCCACCACTACATCTTGTCCAGACAAGCGTTCTTATCAAAAACAAAGGGCAATAGCTCACAAAATAAGCAGGATAGAGTTATGCTGCTTGTAAAATGCACTTCTCCTTAGTTAGATCTATCTACCCATGAAGTTTCATGATCATAGCTTTACTTTCAGAGATATTCTCTGGACAAGTAATTTATTTACGGACATACAGATGAACGGACAGGTTGATTCCAGTATACCCCTTAAAACATATGTTGAAAAATGCTTGATTTTTTTCATAGAACTATAATTATTGTCATATGTGTTTATTGACATAAATATCATCTCTGATTTTGATTTACCCATCAACACACAAAACATGATTGAATACCACTGCTCAAGCACCATATTTGCTACATCAGCAAGGCAATGTATTCACTTACGGTTGTTTATGAATTTGATAATGTCGGTCACCGATGCTACATTTGCCAAGTAAAATGTAAGCTCAAAGATAACAAGCAATTTGGAAAACTATTGATGTGAGAAATAAAAAATATCATCACTTAAATGCAATAGATATGTCACATCTTTACCAATTATTAAAAGTTACCCCGCTCAACATGACACAACGTTTCCATAGAGACTGTAGAATGCGCTTTAATGCAAACAGCCTGTTTTTGTTGCAGAATCAGATGCATATTTATGTTGAAAAAATCATCTCATTTGGTGTAAAAGTTAAAGGGTTATGATACTACTCCAGGTACTTCATCAACAGCCCCCTATCCTTACCCGTTCTATATGAACATGTTTTTGAGTTTAAAGAAATTGGCACTTTCCACCACCAAAAGTTTACGACAACGCTCGAAAAAAAACCCCAAAACAACACTTTCTAATGCAATATATTGTTTTACAATTTCTCTCACATCTATTAAGATTTCCTTTCTAGACATATATCACATTTCTACTAACATAGACACAGGAAGTAGAGTATAAAGGTTAATTTAAATGATATCATCAGATAAGAACATTGAGAATATTTGACAAATTCAATGTTCGTTTCTCAAAATTAAATCTTAAAAATGACCATTTATTGTATTTCAAATCCTCTATTTCCCGACCTTCAGTACTGTCAGTCCTTTGATTTAAAAAATCATCTGCACACAGCAAATCATCAGAATGGTTTTAGATACGCCTGCATTGAAAAACATTCCTCCAGGATGCATATTAAATTTTGACAGATCTGTCAAATCTGTAGAAACAATGTAAGCAATAATTGACCGAGTTGTTACAAATGCTCCATGATTCATACACCAAGGTGTTCCAAATGATCCATACTTAATACAAATGACATCATCATGACATTATTTGATGTAGTATGGAGCATTTGGAGCACCTTTGTCAGAATCTAGATCTCAAAGCTTTATCAAAAACATCTTAAGAAATCTTTTAAAAAAAATCTCGCTCTAAAGAACATGCCTCAAGTCCTGTTTAGGGACAGGGTTAACCCTTTCCCAAACAAGAGCTGGTTTTCACGTGTCTAATAGAGATGACTTTGGAAAACATTGAGGCAAAAGAAGAAATTGCTGATAATCAGCAATTTCTCCTTTTGCCTCAATATTTTCCATGCTGTGATGTACACACTCTTTTCACCAAATAACATTCTTTTTTGTCTACAATTCCTCTAAAACTGGAACAGACTAAATTTTGGTTTAATCCCATTTCGTCTACTCCCAATTCGTCTACTCCCAATTCGTCTACTATTTTGGACATAAGTCCCATTTCGTCTACTTTTCTATACTTTGTATATCAATATGATATAGTGTGATTTTTATTGAAATGTTTGCTTTTTTATTTCATTTATGAATATATTGAATTAATTTCTTTTCTTATAACAAAAATAATGTTGTATATTGATGATTTGACATGAAAGTAGACAAGTTGGGACAGTAGACGAATTGGGACTTGAGACACTAAAATAACAGTAGACGAAATGGGAGTAGACCAATTGGGATGTTACCTAAATTTTTGCCGTTTGGGAAAGGGTTAAGTGAGCCAGACACTTACAATCATTTCCCTGTGGATGACAGGAAGTGGATCAAAGAAGGAACCATCAGCTGGGTTTGTTTGTTCAGTCAGCCAATCAATAGGTTTAGTTATGTATTCTACCTTCTTCACTGCATTGTCTGTAACCCTTTTAGCCTGACAATACACTTTGGCAACAAAGGCTGTTAACCTGTAAACAAAATAAGAGCCATCAGAAACGGTTTATGCTCCCCCAAAAAGTGTTTGCCACAAAGCTACCTTACATTAAGCCCTCTTTTACCATGATGGATTCTTTGTACAGACAGGTTATGCTTCCCTAAAAAGTGTTCGCCACCCCTGAAAATGCACAAAGCTACCTTAGATTAAGCCTCTTTTTACCATGATGAATTCTTTGTACATAGATTATAAATAATGTATGGTCAAGGACATCCGATATTTTACTTAATTACAAAATTTCATTTAATTCCGACCATTAGATGAACATAAAGTGACATTTCACATTTATTTTCATAAATTTCACTTTTATTTTTATCTGAATGAGCAAATTTTTCTTATGAAAATTTTGAAAATTTTAAGCCAAAATTTTGAACTGTTTAGGAAAAATATATATTTTTGTGCTGAAATTAAACACATTGTTGTGGACAATAGTTCAGATCTATATGGAATTTGTCATTTCTGTCTCAAATTTAAAGGTGTATTTTTCTCTTACAATTATCAGCTTAAAAAAACTAATTGCATTTCTACACACAATAATAACCAATCTTTGCACCAAGACATACTTTAAAACAAGATGTGTTGGTAAAACACCAATGCCCCCGAAATGGCTATTTTTGTAAACTGTTAACTTTTGTAGAGTAAAGGGTTGACAAGGGTTAATAGATGACCTTGAGGAAGGTCAAATTGCATGGAACAGATAGATATCATTGAAAGGAAGTTTGCATACCAAATTTGAGCTTTGTATGTCAAATACTTTTGGAGAAAGGGCAAAGGTTAAGTTTTCGTAGAGTAAAGGGTTGATAAGGGTTAACAGATGACCTTGAGGAAGGTCAAATTGCATGGAACAGATAGAAATCATTGAAAGGATGTCACATACCAAATTTGAGCTTTCTATATCATATACTTTTGGAGAAAAGGCAAAGGTTAAGTTTGTTAAGTTTTCGGACAGACGGACGGAGAGACAGATGGACGGACAGACAGACAGAGGGACAAGAGTAAAACAATATGCCCCTGATCTCTCAGTACCATCCCGAAACCTGCTTCCTACCATTAGACCATGCAACCCTAACTAGACCATAGTGGCAGCCTCTTTCAGCAAGTCTTACCAAGTACTTGATCCTCTGTGTAACCATGCACCATATGAACCGTCAAGTTTTTGAAAAGTCAATTCTCTCGCCACACCTTAAAGAATGATATAAAACATGTGATAAGTAGAATAAGTCTACTTTTGCTTCAATGTTATCTATGTTATGAGAAAACAAGAGCCAATGAGGTCTCCTTTTGCTTTAATTATTTCTGTATTTCTGGGATTATTTCAACCCCCAACAGCCCCATTTTACAAAACAGTTCAAGTAAAGGAAAGATAAGAGGGTCAAGATGGCCCTATATCGCTCACCTTAGAGAACATCAAAATTATAACTTTTGTCTCACCTCACACCCACAACGTCTGACCAACTTTCAAAGCAGAAAATGATTCAAACAATGCTGGTGGTAGACTCATACTACCATGAGAAATGAAACATTTCTGTAAATAATCTCTGACAAACAGAATTGGAGAGATTGTATCATTATGAGACAATTCTACTCATAAAATTTCAAAGCTTTAGACCAAACGGTTCAGGAGAAAAAGATTGCACAAGATTTCCTTCTTTGTTTTCATATGAAATTCAATACCCAAAGCATAGGACCAATTTTCCTAGTCTCACAATATTTGAAGTATTTTGGTAGAGAGCACTGAGATGATTCTACACACAAAATTTCAAAGCTCTAGGCCAAATGGTTCAGGAGAAAAAGATTGTACAAGATTTCCTTCTTTGTCTCTATATGCAATTTGATACCCACAACATAAGGTCAATTTTCCTTGTATCACAATAATTTGATCAATTTTGGTAGAGGGCCTTGGGACAATTCTACACTCAAAATTTCAAAGATCTAGGCTAAACGGTCCAGAATTAAAAGATTATACAAGGGTTCCTTCTTTGTTGCTATATAAAATTCAATACCCACAACATAGGACCAATTCTTCTTGTTTCAAGGTTATTTGAAGTAGATTTAAGTATTTTGGTAGAGGTCCGTGAGACGATTCTACATACAAAGTTTCAATGCTCAAGGCCAAACAGTTCAGGAAAAGAAGTTTATGAAAGATTCCCTTCTTTGTCTCTATATGAAATTTGATACCCACAACATAGGGCCAATTTTCCTTGTACAAAAATAATTTGAAATATTTCAGTAGAGGGCCTTGAGATGATTCTACACACAAAATTTCATAGATCTTGGGCAAAGGGTTCAAAAATAAAAGATTGTACAAGGTTTCCCTCTTTGTCTCTATATGAAATGCAATACCCACAACATAGGGCCTATTTTCCTTGTATCACAATAATTTGAAGTATTTTGGTAAAAGGTCTTGAGATAATTTCACGCACAAAGCTCTAGGCCTTATGGTTATGGAGGAGAAGATTTTTTAGTAATATTTATTGTGGACAGACAGATGAATGGATTACGGATGGTGAGCGATCACAAAAGATCACCCTCAACACTTCTTGCTAAGGTGAGCTACAAATGTAAAATTTCATTCACTTGAAAATGCAGTCTGCATCATTTTAAGAATAGTCTGAAATTTTGGCGTCTGGTAATTGGTTGATTACCCACCACTTCTTATCCAGTTGTTTCCAGTCGTCTCTCTGGCTTTTGTCATCTTTTTCGTCTGTTTCCAGTAGTCCATGACGTAAACGATCGGAGCCAAATAGATCATCGTCTGTTCTCCACAATGATTCGGCTTGTTTAACAAACCATCTAGCCCGCTGACAACAGTCGTAACCACATCATCCATTACGTTACCTTGAAAATTCATTAAAATTCGCTATACTTTTGCAAGACAAGACCTTAGGCACGTTCTTTAGAGCGAGATATCTTGAGATTTCTTAAGATGTTGTAGGATAAAGCGATCTTTAGAGCAAGATTTTAAAGGCGTTCAGTGGGAGGTGCCATTACCCTAAACTTCGTGCAGAACCCCTCAGTTAATTCTGTAGAAACAATATAAGAGATAATTGGCCGAGTTGTTCCAAATGCTCCATGGTACCATGGTAATGCTCAAAACTTCAAACAAATGATGTCATCATGACGTCATTTGTATGAAGTATGGAGCATTTGGAACATTTCGGTCAGAATCTAGTTCTTAAAATGCTTTAATCTAAAACATCTGAAAAAATCTTTAAAAATCTCGCTCTAAAGAACACGCCTAAGGTTTTGAAGTCCCCTATAGTAGCAAATTTGAAAAGCACTGCAAGACAACCAGAAGAGTATTCATAGTCATCTTTTGTTAAGAAGTTTTTCATGCTTTGTAACAACAACAATTTCTCACATTTGTTTAATTTATTTTGTTGCTTGCTTTTCTTTTTAATCAAGGTTGCTCTAAATTCATCCTTTAGGAAAGCATTATTAATACCAAAATTTTTTTTTGATTAATTGAAATTTACAATTTATGCATCTATAGTATGAGAAATATATATCATGTGTATGTGATATTGCAATAAAAAAGTACTCTAATAGTTTACAAGAAAGTCCTCTTTATGATTTATCATGGCAAGTTTGAAACTGTGGGAGGAAATGCACACGCAAGAAATTGCGGACAGACGGACAACCTTAGCCATAGTATAATACAACCCTTCCAGCGTATAAAAATCCAATAAGTGCCCACTTACTTGACAAGGGACCATAAGCTGATCCCGTGTCTTTGTAAACACCCAAAATCCCTTAAAGTCTATATAATCATATTCATGATTACATTATTATTTTCATTATCAACATAATTCAGGAACAAAAAAAAATTGCAAACGAAAAAATCAAAAATAGCAAAATAACAAGAGGGCCAGAATGGCCCTATATCGCTCACCTGAAAGAAGTTTGTGACACGCCTACTCTTTTTTACAAATCAAAAATTTGTGAACAAATTTTGAAAAGGGTCACTCAAGGAACATTGTTGCCAAGTTTGGTTCAAATTGGCCCAATGCTTGATTTTTAAAGAGTTTTCTTATGATTTCTCTAAGTCTGATAACCCTGCCCTTCCACACCCACATTTTTAGACGACAAAGAAAATTTTTGTACGCATTTTTAAAAGAGTCACTCAAGGAAAATTCTTGCTAAGTTTCGTTCAAATTGGCCCAATGCGTTTTTTAAAGAATTTTCCTATGGTGTCTCTAACTTCGATAAGCCAAGCCCTGCCACGCCCGCTTTATCTGACGAATCAAATTTTACAAAGAGTCACCCAAAGAATATTTCTGTAACGTTTGGTTCAAATTGGGCCAACGGTCGATTTTTGAGGAATTTTCTTAGGATTTCTCTAAGTCCGAGATGCCATGTCCTGCCACGCCCACTTTTTCTGACGAATCAAAAATTTGCGAACAAGTTTTGAAAAAAGTCACCCAGGGAACATTAATGCCAAGTTTGGTTCAAATTGGGCCAACGGTTGATTTTTAAGGAATTTTCTTAGAATTTCCCTAAGTCCAATAAGTCACGCCCTGCCACGCCCACTTTTCCTGACAAATAAAAAATTCACCAACATCACCCAAGGAACATTTCTGCCAAGTTTGGTTCAAATTGGGCCAATGGTTGATTTTTAAAGAATTTTCTTAGGATTTCTCTAAGTCTGATAAGCCACGCCCTGCCACGCCCACTTTTTTTGACGAATCACAAATTTGTGAACAAGTTTTGAAAAGGGTCATCCAAGGAACATTTCTGCCAAGTTAGGTTCAAATTGGCCCAATGGTTGATTTTTAAAGAATTTTCTTAGGATTTCTCTAAGTCCGATAAGCCACGCCCTGCCACGCCCACATTTTTTGACGAATCAAATATTTGCGAACAAGTTTTTGAAATGGGTCACCAAAGGAACATTTCTGCCAAGTTAGGTTCAAATTGGCCCAATGGTTGATTTTTAAAGAATTTTCTTAGGATTTCTCTAAGTCCTATAAGCCACGCCCTGCCACGCCTACATTTTTTGACGAATCAAAAATCCGCGAACAAGTTTTGAGAAGGGTTACCCAAGGAACATTCCTGCCAAGTTTGGTCAAAATCTACCGAATGGTTTAGGAGGAGAAGATGTTTAAAGAAATGTGAACGGACAGACGGACAGACGGACGGACGGACGGACGGACGACGGACGGTGAGTGACCACAATAGCTCCCCATGAGCACTTCATGCTCAGGTGAGCTAAAAATCTGAAAAGCCGAACAACAGATAAGAGGGGATGGAAACATTCTAAATTTATTATATCAAATCCAAACCCTATGTTGTGGGTACTCATTTGAATCGTCTCAGTGAGACGATTCTAATGAGTACCCACAATATAGGGTTTGGTGAACAATTAAAAAATATTGCGTTTTGAAATCCCCTCACACCCTCTTATATGTAGTTATGTCCTTACTTGACAAGCGACCATAAGCTGATCCCGTGTCTTTGTAAACGCCATCAGGTAGAGTGAGATCCACTGTTACCGTCTGTACACCTGTAATAGCAATCAATTTTGGGCTAAAAATAGACTGGGTTTACCATTATGTATCGATAAACAGTTCATGTTTTTTTCGTTTTTATTTTAACATCTCAAGCCATAGTTACAAGATTTTAAAATAACACCTACGAAATACTATTGTTTGTCTGAAATTACTTCACAGTTAACTGCAAGAGTGTAGCTGTGCCTTTTTAATGACTATGCACCATTAGGTTATCTTGTGCATATTTTCAATTTTAAGTTCATTTCTGAAAAAAAAAAAGATAATTATGTTGGTCAAACACAAATGCCCCCGAAATGGCAATTTTTGTAAAATGTTAAGTTTTCATAGAGTAAAGGGTTGGTAAGGGTTAATGGATAACCTTGAGGAAAATCAAATTGCATGGAACAGATAGGTATCATTGAAAGGAAGTTGCATACCAAATTTGAGCTTTGTATGTCATATACTTTTGGAGAAAAGGCCAATGTTAAGTTTTCGGACAGACAGACGGATGGACGGACAGACAGACAGACACGAGTAAAACAATATGCCCCCAATCTTTCTATACGGAGGCATAAAAATAATTGAAAATTTTCGCACCATACCCATACTTGCAGCGCCTATTTGTATGCACATGCGTTTGAGCATTCAAATAGCTACGTCAAAGCAATTTGAGAACGGCAGTTGAAAACGGTGTTAAACCCCAATATCGTCGGTGCTATGACAAAATTGCGTAACAAACTAGTTACGCAATTTTGTCATTTTTTTTTTTAATAAATGCTTTCTACTAAGTATGTAGGAGCGCATATCCTGTCAAACCGCCATTTCTCTACACCTATTAGAACCCTTTCAATTATCATGTGACAAAATTGCGCAACTCAAATTAGCTGACAAAAATGCGTTATACGTAGACAAATTATTTACACGAGAGTATTAAAAGGCTGAGAAATGGCATTCTCCTCTGTATTTCTTCTACTTTGACCAATAAATGAACCGTTAGTTATGTTCAATTACCTTATTTTACCTTAAAGAAGCTGAATTGTTCATGTAGTTATTGAGTTACGCAATTTTGTCGGCACATTTTTCATAACGGTAAAAAGTACTAAAAACGTTTTTGGCTCTCCTGAAAAAAATGGTTTTCGAGCAAAATTTCTATTACGCAATTTTGTCATAACACCGACGATATATCAAATCTTTTTGACCACAGACACTACACAAAGTTGCACTATAATACATAATAATCTGATTCTAATCAACTGAATTTGACAACAAGACTGTCGATTCCCACGCATTTTGCAGGTTAAAATGTGAAGCTAAAATCATTGACCAATCAGACACTTGCTATGACGTTGCCTGGCTGCCAATTTGGGAACTACAAGCACTACGCAAATTTACAGGGATGCTATAATACCTTCAGCGACTCGTGTATTCACAATTCTATCACTACTGGTGCAGTCCGTGTCCGTCTCTTTAGTAAGTGGATTTAGACACACAGTGACCGTCTCTCTCTTTTCTACACCTTCGTTCTGAAACATTGGTATACTTTTACGAGACGGCAATATTTTAGACTTGTCCAATTTGAAAAGTGTTGCAGATGATGATTTCAGGTTAATGAAATTCTACATTGTTTGGACTTTTTAGGTAGAAAACTTTGTCGGAAATGCAGAAATTGTTTGTCACCAGCATTGATTGACTTTTAATCCTTTCTTAAACCATAATGAAACAGCAAAATGCTAGACTAGTCAAAATTCAAAGGAGTTGCAGATGGCACTTTCAGTTAAATGAAATTCTACATTATTTGGTCTTTTTCGGTAGAAAACATTGTGTGAAATGAAGATATTGATTTCCTAGTAAGTTGATTTAGAATCAAAGTGACCGTCTCTCTCTCTTTTTTACACCTTCCTTCTGAACTGTTGATCCATTTTTAACCCACTCTCTTATAATGATGCTTTTGGACGCATCAAGAGATCAATGCTTTAAAAGAAAACATCGTGGAAAATGAACAAATTGCTTGACACACAATTTCTTAATTTTGCACAATGTTTTATTCCAAGAAGTATCAAAACCTACGAAATGTAGTTTAGTTGAAATAGTCATCTGCAATATCTTTGAATTTGTGTGAAAATTTGTCAATCCGAAAAAGAATCTAACAGACAGAAGAACCAAATCAATTTAACCCTTTCCCAAACGACAGGATTTTAGGTTGATCCACTTGGAAAACTTCCGCAGATGACAAATTGAATGTTATATAAGATAGGGTTTGTGTAAAATATGGCATAGAAAATATTGAGACAAAAGGAGAAACTGCTGATTATCAGCAGTTTCTTCTTTTGTTTCAATATTTTCCCAAGTCTTTTCTATTAAGGACGTCAAAACCAGGTCTTGTTTGGGAAAGGGTTAAACAAAAACAAATGTTACTAGAAAAAGTAAATTTACAATTAATTTAATTTGTGGTTGGTTTAGACTTAAAACAGTGAAATGTAAGACAGTCTAAATGACAGCTGAAAGCTGAAAGGCATCAGTCCTTCTGAAAAATTGTCAGACATGTCTAATGGATTGAAAAAATTTCTAGAAGTCTGTATGTTCTACGATGACTTTCTGAATCTAGAATGTATTTTTCTATCCAACGATGTGTTCATTTTCCAAATGCAACATCTGGTCCAACACTGCTGAGCACACTCTGATTTTCATATTTTGGTTATTCAGACTTTCAGAATGGTGCCTTTTTGTGTGAAAAGTCACATATTCATTTCACCCCTTTCCCAACCAGCAAATAAATAGGGTAGGCTGATCATATAGCAGTTACAGATGACAAAACGGTTGTTGATAAAGATGAGAATTGTATTATAATGTAACACAGAAAATTTTGAGGCTAAAAGAGAAAATGCTGGTTCTCAGCATTTTCTTCTTTTGCCTCAATATCTTACCTGGCTTTTTCTATAAGGGACTTCAAAAACAAGTCTTGTTTGGGAAAGCCTCAAAGGTTTAAATCCTTACCACGACAATCAGCTCTTTTCTCACTGCATCCGACAAGCCAGTAATTGGTCCCATCTTTCCTATAGCAGTTATTTCTATCTCGTACCGTCCAGCTTTGTGTGCCAAAATAGGTATTCTAACAGAATGGGCGTCATTCTTTCTCAGTACGAACTCTTCTGTGACCTTTTTTATTTCACCTGGGTCTGCTCCAGTGCACAGTCCATTCAGCCCTTCGATGAATAAGGTGATCTGGTGGTAGACAACACAGCAAAAGATACATGGTGGGTAACCCACGTGACTTTTGGGAAGCGTTAACACCGAAAAATTCGTCCGCTTCAAGGTATGTTTTGTTCAATTTCTCAGCTTATATTCTATTGATTTTGACGAGATAAAGTGCACGGAACGCGCATTTGAGAGGGCTTTTCCCATTTGTAACTCACTCTGCTCCGAATCTCATGGTTTCTTCAAACATTCAAGCGAAAGTTTTTTTCGGTGCATGTGAACGCTTCCCACTTTCGTTTTGCACTTACAAACACTTTGACTCGAATGTTTGAAGAAACCACTGCATTTGGAGCAGAGTGAGTTAGAGCCGGGAATAGCCCTCTCAAAGGCGCGTTCCGTGCACTTTATCTAATCAAAATTAATAGAGTATAAACTGAGAAATTAAACAAAACATACCCTGAAGCGGACGATTTTTTCGGTGTTAACGCTTTCCAAAAGTCACGTGGGTTACCCACCCTGAGATAAGAGGGGTTAGCCCATTACCCCATACTGACACTTATTGACGCCCCACATGATAAAGGCTTAGAAATATATCATGGAAACAGAAGAAATTGCTTGTGACCAGCAGCAATTTGTCAATTTCTCACAACATTTTCTGCACAAAAAGACCAAATATGTAAAATGTCGGTCACTTGAAATTGTTGTCTGCAACACCTGACATAATTGACCAGTCTAAAATTTTGCAGTCTGGTAATGGCTTACATGCTTTTTTAAAAGCATATTAAATGGTATAATTGGACTCTTTAGAGTAAAAGCAATAAATTTATAAGATACTGAGGGACAAAAGTCCTACCTCTTTTTTTTTACAATATCTTTGAAATATGTCAAACTTGATTTTTTCCAAAATAATATTTCCTGTAGATCTATTATAATCCAGATTTTGAAAATGGATTATCATCAGCATTATAATAATTTATACCACCTAGATCATTAATACTAGATCTAGTCACCTAGATTTTGACTGTGGAGTACAAACATTTTTACAAAAGCAATTTGATTGGTCAATCAACTATTTAAATTTTGATTCAAAGCAGCCATTGGTCAATTGGTTTATATCCTCGTTTTTCAACAAAAAACTTGTAACTGCAGCTTAAAACAAGCTGCAGCTACGAGGTTTTTGTTGAAAAGCAGTGATATTTACATTTGCATCTTGGTTCTTATTATTAAACACTGTGGCATCTATTTCGAAGTACTCAAGTCGTTTGGCAGTGTATGGAAGATCCACTTGTAGAAAGAATGGCAGGATGGATGTCACATTTTCAGGTTCGGCAATACAAAAACCTTCAGATTCTGTGATACCTGCGGATAAACAACGGAAAAAATAATTGAGCAGGGATCTGGAAAAGGTCCCTTAGGGCATTTGCTACTCTCCACAGCCGAGGCCTATTGATTTAATCATCAAAATACGACCTCTGCACTTTTTTATACATCAACCGACTATTTGGTAGACATAGTCTAATTATAGCACACAATTTAAATGATCCAATCAAAATCGTTCAGTTTTATCTCACACGCTTGGTCATTCATGTAAACAGTGGTAACATCTAACAGATTAACCTATGATTGTGTTCTGCATAATTACGTCGTTTCTATTTTTGGCTGATGATTGTAATTTGAGGCGTCAGCCAATGAAAATTTGTATCAGAATTTTCAAATGTTTTGATATTTACAGCCAATGATTGGATAACGAAATCCCGCCAAGACCCTGAGATTAGACGTGAAATGCCCCCATGGGAACAGAGTATCATTTCATCATAGTTTAACCCTTTCCCAAACAAGACCTGGTTTTGACGTCGCTTATAGAAAGTCTTTGGAAAATATTGAGACAAAAGAAGAAACTGCTGCTAACCAGCAGTTTCTCCTTTTGCCTCAATATTTTCTGAGCTAACTTGTACACAAATCCAACCTTAATTAACATCCATACTGTCGTCTGCAGCAGCTTTCAAATTGGATCACCCTAATTTTTTGTCGTTTTGGAAAGGGTTAAACAAAGAGGTAATGTTCTTTGTGTTAAGAGAGTAGGCATTTGCATGAGAGGCAAACGAGGAAACTAGCTCCAAAAAGAGTCAACATTGACTCTTTTTGGAGCTAGTTTCCTTGTTTAACACCCGTGATGGTTAAAGGAGATAATGCTGGTTATCAACATTTTTCTCCCCTCAAAGTTTTCCCAAACCTTTCTTGTAAAGACCTGGTCACACATATAGCTCAGCTTCAAAATCACTGCAGGAGAATGTCCAAAATAGGAAACATTCATGTACAGTATATTCTAAGACATGATGTGAATGCACTGTGGACAGGGAGTTGTATGTCACAGGCCATAATAGAAATCAAAACTAGGCCCGACTTGTCGAAAAAACTTTTATGTTTACTCATGAGTAGATCTACATGCTTAACTTCAATGGAATACCGGTACTCTCCAATGTTGAAAGGTATTCGATTGAAGTTCAAGTGGATTGGTGCAATCCAGCTAATTGGGAGGAGTTGCGCTTACCAGAAATGTGGGTGGACAGACAGACAGACAGACAGACAGGGTGACTCCTATATACCCCCAAAATTTTGTTTATGGGCGTATAAATATGATATACAAATGATGAAAAACATATAATTATTCTCATTCATTTCAAAACTCTTGATGTTCACAATATACATTATCATCATAATTACTTTATTTGCTAGGGAAACAGCTACTATAGAAACATACCTATTCCTTGAAACATCCAAGTTGTGATAGAGTGAGGCATAATAATTGGAGTTTCACCTTTTCCTTCCCTGTAAAAGGAAAAATCAGGTTAACCCTTTCCCAAACAAGACCTGGTTTTGACGTCCCTAAGAGAATGGGCCTGGGAAAACATTGAGACAAAAGAAGAAACTGCTGATGACCAGCAGTTTCTCCTTTTGTCTCAATGTTTTCTGTGTCATATTTTACACAAATCCTATCTTTGATAACAACCATTTTGTCATTTGTGGCAGTTTTTGAAGCGGGTCACCCAAAATTTTTGTCGTTTGGGAAAGGGTTAACCCTTTCCCAAATGACAAAATATCAAGACTGATTAAACCTCTCCTTAACTACAAAATTTTAGGCTGGTCCTTTTTAAAAGCATCTGCAGACAACAAATTGGATGTGAATAAATGTGAGTTGATGTAAATTACAGCACAGAAACAAGATGTGTTTGTGAAACACCAATGCTCCCGAAATCTTTCTAAAATGTTAAGTTTTTGTGTTGAAGGTTGATAAGGGTTACCAGATGACCTTGAGGAAGGTCATATTGCATGGAACAGATAGATATCATTGAAAGGAAGTTATATACCAAATTTCAGCTTTGTAAGTCAAATACTTCTGGAGAAAAGGCAAAATGTTAAGTTTTCAGACAGACAGACAGATGGACAGAGTGACACGAGTAAAACAATATGCCCCCGATCTTTCGATACGTGGGCATAGATATTGAAGGAAAAGGAGAAAATGCTCATGATCAGCATTTTCCTCTTTTCCCACAATGTTATTTACCATAGTTTATTTAGAGCTGTCAAATTTTCATAGTAGCTCTATGATTTGCAGTACTTTGATTGAAGTTTATAAGATGATCCTACACAACAAATTCCAAAAACCTTGGTAAAATGGTTCCTTGGCAGAAGATTGAACAAGATTTCCTTCTTTGTCTCTATGAAAGACGATTCCTACAACAATGAACATAGGGCTAATTTGAATAACACCTCATAGCCAGAAATTTATTCATATTACGCAAGACCGCTGTAGGTTCCAGAGGGGAGAGCACGAGAGGTGGTATCCCCGCTCTTAAAGAGATTCGGGGGTCTCCACCGAGAAAAATTTTGATTTGTCAGACTTGTTCTCGTACATTCTATGTGCATTTTGAGACACAGAAACAGCAAAACTGACCCTAAAAAACGATACAAAGCAACCTACGACCTATTCGCGATTTTTTTTTACATTACGCACATGCTTATTATGTGTAATGGCTGCTATGCCCTTGCAATGAATTGAAGTATTTTCTTAGAGAATCTAGAGACAAAGCTACACATAAAACTCTAGAACATATGGTTTTGGAGGACGATGTTTTTTTTTATAATTGTTGACAGACAGACAGACAGAAAGTGAGACATCACAATACCTCATCCTCTGCACTTTTTGCTTAGGTAAGCTAAATGAGGACTAGTGTTCATTTTAGCAAAGAAAATATTGATGAAAAAGAAAATGTTCTGAATTTCATGAGCAGTGTGCACACCTGGACACCATGGAGATCCATTGTGGCAAATTTGAACAAATTTAACGCTTTCACAAACAGCAAATTTGTTGGTAGCGGAATTTGAAAACTGCTGCAGACAACAAAATTGATCTTAAAAAAGAAAGGATTCGTCCAGAGAATAGAACAGAAAAGTTTTTAGGCAAAAGGAGAAAATGCTGATTATCAGCATTTTCTTCTTTTTTCTCAATACTTCCTTAAGCTCTTTCTATTAGGTACACCAAAACAAGGGGCCCATACTATCAATGATCTTACAACCATGTTTTTGTGTAAACTGTGTAACAAAATGACTGATTGCACAAGAAATCAGATTGGGCCAATCAGGTTAGTTGTTACAAGTAAATACACAAAAATAATATTCATACAATCATTGTTAATATGGGCCCCTGGTCTTGTTTGGGAAAGGGTTAAATAGACACTTACTGATCAAGTTCAATTGTTTGGAAAAGCCAAGAGTCTTTAAAATCACTGCGAACAAAAACATCTTTGATTCCGTAGGCTTCGAGCGCTTTAACATAGTCATCTGTATCTTCCCATGCCGACTTTCCTTCAACCTGATTGTCTGTTTTATAAAAACAAATTCATTAACCATCTTCCTAACAGTAAAAATTTTAACTGTTCCACTGGTAATTTGACAGAATCCTTTTAACTTTTTCAATTTCGTTTAATAACGGACGGACAGACGGACAACGGTAAAACAATATGCCCTGATCTTTCGATACAGGGGCTTAAAAATTGATCCATATGGACCACAAAAATGACACAAAATTCTGTTTGTTTTTCAGACAAGTTTGATTACTAAAATCAAAACACCTATATTAATCACCCGTTCCCTACTCTTCCATTAATTAATACAGAGGAACTTATCAGAATAAATAACTGTAATAGCTATAAGGCGCAGTGTTACAGACAAGAGGACCATGATGGTCCTTAATCGCTCACCTGCACCTAGATAAAATGAAAGTCCCAATGTTGTCAAGTTCAAGAACACATAATTTAAGATGCGAGATTATGATCCAGCTGAAAACTGCTTTCATAATCTTGAATGATCAATATTTGTAGCTGTTACAGTAAAAACAAGTGCATGTCATATTGCGATGCAATACAGGAGTCCCCCACCGGACGACAAAAAATCCTTTCTTATAATATATGTCCTACTTACTAGATCTATAACAGTATACAAAATTTGAAGTTGCTAGCATATTAGGTTTTGGACAAAATGTGCCAAACAAAAATATAAGGGTTAAAACAACCAAGGGCAATAACTCCAAAAGTGGGCAGAGAAGAGTAATGATTCTTGTCCATGTCACTTGTCCTCAATGAGATCTATAAGTGTACCAAGTTTGAAATTGCTAGCACTGATGGCTCAGGAGATATGGTCCAGACAAAAATGTAAGGATAAAAACAACAACGGACAATAACTTAAAAAGTTGATGTAGCAGAGGAACAATTCTTGTGCATTACGACTTCTACTCAATGAGATCTACCAGTGTACAAAGTTTGAAGTTGCTGGGGCTTATGGTTTAGGAGATAAGTTCCGGACAAAAATGTAAGAATTGAAACAACAAAGGGCAATAACTCAAGAAGTGGACATGGCAGAGTAACAGTTCTTGTACATGACACTTGTCCTGAATGAGATCTATAAGTGTAGCAAGTTTGAATTTGCTAGCACTTATGGTTTAGCAGATATGTTTCAGACAAAAATGTAAGGGTAAAAACAACAAAGGGCAATAAGTCAAAAAAGTAGGCATGGCATAGTAACAGTTCTTGTACATGACACTTGTCCTCAAAAAGATTTATAAAAGTACAAAGTTTGATATTGCTAGCACTTATAGTTAAGGAGATATGATCCGGACAAGAATGTAAGGCTAAAAACAACAAAGGGCAATAACTCAAAAAGTGGGCGTGGCAGTGTAACAGTGCTTAAACATGACACTTGTCCTCAATGAGATCTATAAGTTTACAAAGTTTGAAGTTGCTAGCACACATAATTTAGGAGATATAATCCGGAGAAGAATGTAAGGGTAAAAACAACAAAGGGCAATAACTCAAAAAGTGGGCGTGGCAGAGTAACGGTTCTTAAACATGACACTTGTCCTCAATAAGATCTATAATTGTTCCAAGTTTGAAGTTGCTAGCACTTATAGTTTAGGAGATATGTTCCGGACAAGAATGTAAGGCTAAAAACAACAAAGGGCAATAACTCAAAAAGTGGGCATGGCAGAGTTATGGTTTTTGAACATGACACTTGTCCTCAATGAGATCTATAAGTGTACAAAGGTTGAACTTGCTAGCACACATAGTTTAGGAGATATGTTCCGGACAAGAATGTAAGGGTAAAAACAACAAAGGGCAATAACTCAAAAAGTGGGTGTGGCAGAGTAACGGTTCTTGAACATGACACTTCTCCTCGATGAGATCTATAAGTGTACAAAGTTTGAAGTTGCTAGCACATATGGTTTAGAAGATATAGCCCGGACAAAAGTGTGACGGACAGACGGACGGACGGACAGACGTTTTGTCACAGTAAAGAGCACATAACTCTGTTCTGATAAAGAAATTCTCATCAATATCACGTCCAAGTTTTTTTATTGGTTAATATTTATTGCTGTTTGAGAGAAAACTAGAAATCTCACTGAAGGTGATAAAATACCCCCTCCACCACCTTTGTTCGGACAAGCGTTTTTGTTGAATCAGGAGCCATACTCAGAAATTGTCAATCTGATTTTCTTGAAATTTGGTCCAATCAGGGGCCATAACTCAGAAAGTATCGGGTCTGATTTCAATGAATTCTGCATCTTGCATATATACAGGTCCTAATGCATACCTGTGCCAAGTATGAAACAAATCGTTCAGTAACTGTAGGAGGAATTGTCCGGACAAGCATTTTTGTCAAATCAGGGGCCATAACTCAGAAAGTTTTGTGAAATGTGCATCTTGCACATGTACAGAAGTTAATGCACACCTGTGCCAAGTATGAAGCAAATCAGACAGTAAGTAAAGGAGGAGTTGTCTGGACAAGCATTTTTTTGGTAAAATCAAGGGCCAAAACTGAGATAGTAATGGTCAGATTTCCGTGAAATTTGCGTCATGCACATCTACAGGTCCCAATGCACACCTATGCCAAGTATGAAGCAAATCTGACAGTAAGTGTAGGAGAAGTTATCCGGACAAGCACTTTGGGGTCAAATCAGGGGCCATAACTCAAAAAGAAATGGTCCGATTTTCGTGAAATGTGCGTGTTGCACATCTGCAGGTCCTAATGCACACATGTGCCAAGTATGAAGCAAATGAGACAATAACTGTAGGAGGAGTTGTCCGGACAAGCATTTTTGGGTCAAATCAGGGGCTATAACTCAAAAATTATTGGTCCGATTTCCGTGAAATTTGCGTCTTGCACATCTACAGGTGACAATGAACACTTGTGCCAAGTATGAACTAAATCAGTCCACAAGTGTTGCAGGAGTTATCCGGACAAGCATTTTTTTTTGTCAAATCAGGGATCATAACTCAGAAAGTATCGGTCCATTTTTTATGAAATTTGCGTCTTGCAAATCTACAGGTCCTAATGAACACCTGTGCCTAGTATGAAGCAAATCGGACAGTAACTGTAGGAGGAGTTGGCCGGAAGTATCGGTCTGATTTCCGTGAAATTTACATCTTGCACATCTACAGGTAACAATGAACACTTATGCCAAGTATGAACTAAATCGGTCCACAAGTGTAGGAGGAGTTCTCCAGACAAGCATTTTTTTGTCAAATCAGGGGCCATAACTCAAAAAGTATCGGTCCGATTATCATGAAATTTGCGTCTTGCACATCTACAGGTCACAATGAACACTTGTGCCAAGTATGAACTAAATCGGTCAACAAGTGTAGCAGGAGTTGTCCGGACAAAGTTTTGGAGACAGACCAACAAACAAACCAACCAACCAACCATCCAACCAACCACTGGACTGACAGGCTGATTCCAGTATACCCCCTCCAAACTTCGTTTGCAGGGGTATAACAAAGTCGAAAACGGCAATTTTGTAACCGTCAAGGACATACAACTCTGTTTTTTTAGTCCAATCAATCTGACAAATAAAACAAGAGGGCCATGATGGCCCTAGATCGCTCACCTGAAATTTCTTGCCTTGTTGAAATAAACATTTTGACCTGTATAGCAGCAAATAAGAATTTTGCAATAAAGCCCCTTTTCCTTAGTTTTTCAAAAGAATGAAACAAAATTCAGCCTTTTCAAAAGTGTTTACTCTTTTACCCTTTTTCTGATGCCACTGCACTAAGAGCTTTGATATAAATTAAAATCTTATAACAACTTTGAAAGCCCTTCACCCAAAGATCATTCAAGTGAAGTTTTAAGAATATAGGCCCACTACATGTAGTAAGCCAGAAGATTTTTAAAAGATTGGCTATTTTCCCCTTTTCTCATGCCGCGGAAGTCAAAGGCTTTGATGGAATCAAAGTCTCTCAAAAAACTTTGAAAGCCCTTCACCAAAGGATCATTCATGGGAAGTTTCAAGAATATTGGCCAACTAGTTGAAGGCAGAAGATTTTTACAAGATTTGGCTATTTTCCCCTTTTCTCATGCCGCGGCAGCCAGAGTCTTTGATGGAATCAAATTCTTTTAACAACTTTGAAAGCTCTTCACCCAAGGATCATTCATGTGAAGTTTCCAGAATATTGGCTTGCTAATTAGGCAGAAGAAGATTTTCAAAATATTTGGCTATTTTCCCCTTTTCTCATGCCGCGGCAGCCAGAGTCTTTGATGGAATGAAATTCTTTCAACAACTTTGAAAGACCTTCACTCAAGGATCATTCATGTGAAATTTCAAGAATATTGGCTGACTGGTTAGGCAGAAGAAGATTTTTAAAAGATTTGGCTATTTTCCGCTTTTCTCATGCCGCGGCAGCCAAAGTCTTTGATAGAATCAAATTCTTTTAACAACTTTGAAAGCCCTTTACTCAAGGATCATTCATGTGAAGTTTCAAGAATATTGGCTGACTGGTTAGGCAGAAGAAGATTTTTGAAAGAGTCGGCTATTTTTCCCTTTTCTCATGCCGCGGCAGCCAGAGTCTTTGATGGAATCAAATTCTTTTAACAACTTTGAAAGCCCTTCACCCAAGGATCATTCCTGCCAAGTTTCAAGAAAATTGGTCCACTGGTTTGGGAGGAGAAGATCTTTAAAGAAATTGTGGACGGACGGACGGACGGCCGGACGGACGGACGACGGACAACGACCGATCACAATACCTCACCTTGAGCACTTTGTGCTCAGGTGAGCTAAAAATTTAAGATATTATGGTCACCAATATTGCAACCAAGTTGTGTCTTGATTGGTCCATATTTGTTTGTTAGCGAGAAAATAAAGTTGAAAACGGTAATTTTATGAAATTAAAGGGCCAATAACTCTTGTTTTTCTGGTCAAATCAAGCTGAAAATTTAACCCATCAAGGATCTTATGGTCACCAACATTGTGGCCAAGTTTTGTCTTGATTAGTCCATAAATGTAGATGCTACAGTGTAAACAAAGTCGAAAACAGCAATTTTGTCAAATTCAAGGGCACATAACTCCAGACTTCCTGCTCCTATCACACTGAAAATCAAAGTCATCCAAGATCTTAAGGTTACTAACATTGTGGCAAAGTTTTGTCCTGATTGGTCAATATTTGCAGATGCTAGAGTGGTTACAAAATCAAAACTAGCTATTTTTGATATTCAAGGGCAGGTAACTCCTGACTTCCTAATCCGATCTGACTCAAAATTGAACTCATCCGAGAACTTATGGTCATACATATTTTGACCAAGTTTGGTCAAGATTGGTCAATAGTTGTAGATTCTAGAGTGGTAACAAGGTCTAAACTAGCTATTTTTGATATTCAGGGGCACATAACTCCAGACTTCCAGGTCCGATCTGACCCAAAGTCAAACTTGTCCGAGAACTTATGGCCATACATGTTTTGACCATGTTTGGTCAAGATTGGTCAATATTTGTGGTTGCTAGAGTGGTAACAACAAATTGTGAGCAGACTGACAGACGGATGGATGAAGGACAAAAAGCTACCACAATAGCTCACCTTGAGCACTTCATGCTCAGGTGAGCTAATAAGAGGGGGTAATGACTTTTCAAAATGCGTTATTTCATTCATTGTTAATGAAACCTGATCAAGACAATTTAAATGATTAACCACAACATAGAGTTTGAATTTGAAATAACAAGTTTAGAATGTTATAACAGCATTTCTTATCTGGTGCTCTGTTGAATAGCCTGTGCGTAATGAATAATGCTTTGTCAAATTAAATGCCTCGGGGACCCTTTTTCAGTCACAGCTCAAAATGTTTAATTACCATTTCTTTGAGAATTAATTCTTTCAAAACATTTGATGAAATGTTCGACCAGGCATTGATGGGTATAGAAAAAGAGTTCTTTGTCTTTTTTGTCCTTTTTCGCGGCCAATTGCATTGTTCGACTGTAACAAGCTGTATAGGGATCTTTCTGTTCATAATCCTTCTCATACATGTATAACAGGTCGTCTGAAAGGACCTTGTCTGCATATTTTTTTCCCATTTGACAGCATGTACTTTCACAGCCTGAAAAAGATTGATTGATTTATTGATGGATTGATGAATCAAATGATTGGTTAATTGGTGGTTACTTGATTTGAATTGCTCGATTGAGATTAATTTTACCAATTACAAGACATCAAAATTTTAGACTGGTCCAAATTCTTATATGCTGCAGACGACAATTTCAAGGAAATTAAATTTTATATTTCTGGCTATCTACAGGAAGAATATATATATATTCGGCATATTTTTCACACATTTGGCAGCATGTACTTTCACAGCCTGAAAAAGATTGATTACATGATTGACTGATTGATCAAATGATTGATTGGTTAGTTGGTTACTTGGTTGCTTGATTAAAATTAATCTTACCCTTTCCCAAACGGCAAAAATTGTGACTGTTCCTGTGTTAAAGCTTCTGCGAATGACCAAAAAAACCTAGATAAATTCTAAAGTTAAGGTTATGAGGTCAAAGGCCATGATTACAAATGAAATGTCTTGGCAGGAAATATGGATTTGTGAAATATCAAGGCTGTATCTGTAATAGTGCCTGAGATATAGACCAGGTTTAAGTTTTTTAGGACACACCACATAGATGCTATGTGATGCCTATGCTATACTAGGGCTGTGATATTACCTTCTCAGACGTTAAGTCCTGGCTCGCTAAAAATCAGCTGATGATAAAGTTATTGACAACTAAGTAAAATTTCAATTACTTACTGGCGGCTCGTTTTTTTCTCGAATGACCTTGACATGTCAAACTTGTTCTCTCCAGAGCCCCTTCATTTACGTTGGCATTGGTCAACACAGTCATACCCGCATCCTAAAATAGGGAGCGATTCTATCCAGTTAAAAGTTACATAATTTGGGACAAACAATAGCATTTCTGTAGGTGTTGTCATAAAATCTGGTAAGCATGGCTTGATTCAAGGGGTGGTTACGAAATTTTATATAGTCCAGCAAGATTAACCCAGGACATCTGCATATGTAATGACCTCACTTCGACAATGTTTTGTTTAGACGCTCAAATAACGGTCAGTGCAAACGAAAAATAAGTTGTCCCAAGTTAATTTGGGTCGACCATAACAACACCGTTTTATCAAAACATAACGGTAAACCAGTCTATCTTTAGCACAAAATTCATTGCGTGGTGATAGTATTTTAAAATGCAACATTGCACTATATGTTAATCAAACCCTATTGAGTGGGTGCTCACGAGAATTGTCTCAATTTTCTGTCTCAACGACTAGACAAAGTTTGGATGTGATTCAAAATATTTAGAATAACTTTACCCCCTCTTATCTGTTGCTCTGACAATTTATAACTAAAGGTTTAATCCTTTCCCAAACGACAAAATTTTACGGTTATCCACTTCGAAAACAGCTACAAATGACAAAATGGATGTTATCTAAGATAAGATTTGTGTAAAATATGGCATAGAAAATATTGAAACAAAAGGAGAAACTGCTGGTTATCAGCGGTTTCTTCTTTTGTTTCAATGTTTTCCCAAGCAGTTTCTATTAGGGACGTCAAAACCAGGTCTTGTTTGGGAAAGGGTTAATCCATTACCAGACCACAATTGTTTTAGACAGGGTGCCCACCCTTCATCTGGAACAAAATTCCCTGACTTTTCACTGACTTTTCCCTGACCAAAATTCATTTTTCCCTGACCTTTTTTCGCGCTAAACAGCCTCATTCTCCCCCTAAAGTCGTCCTATCTAGCCGCTATTTACTAAGATTTCTACAATTCAAATGTGATGGTTGAACTTACATATTAGTAGAATCCTTACAATGCTCAACTTTTCATACATGACGAAGAGAAAAATATAATTTGTCCTGCTTGAAATCGTTAAATACACTTTCTTTGACAACAATTGAAATGTTAATACTACTAGTTGAAATTATGACTTGAACTTTAAAATGTACACCTTGATACATTAGAGAAAATGAGAAATACTAAAAGAACATCAGTCTTTGTCTTAAACTGTTTCAAACAACTTTCTGAGTGCATTATTCTCATGAAAGGTGTTTAAAGGACAGATTTGCTTCCCCTCCAACCTTTTTCCATTTCAATTATTAACTGACAAATTAATAAATCCCTTATTTATCTAGATGCGTTCCAATCAAAATTTCCTGCACCGATAGCCTTTCTCATTTATCATCACTTAAAGTGACATTTCACAATTATTTTTACATAAATTTTACTAATATTCTATTTGAAAGAGCATATTTTCTTTTGGAAATTCTGAAAATTCCAAGTCAAAATATTCAACCATTTAAGAGAAATAAATATTTTTATGCTAAAATTAGACAAATTGTTGCGGACAACAGTTCAGATTTATATAGAATTTGTCATTTCTGTCTCAACTTTTAAGGCGCATTTTTCGCTTATAAATAACAACTTCAAACTAGATGCCGAAGGGCAACATGTCGAGCCCGCTCATTTTGAAGAAAGAAGACCATACCTATGTCTACAGCTGTCATTACAATGGCGTTGTAAAAGTGGGGACAAAATAAGTTGGAATGATGGGGATCATGGTGAGACAGTTTATTGTTCACAAAATATTACATGTCTATGTATTTATAACGAGATACCAGAATGGATTAATTTGAGTATACATATGTGACCCGTCACGCTAAAAGGGACCTTATGCTAAGTCCATAAAACCAAATTCCGAGAAATATACCAGACCAAGCAGAAGTCCATCCGATGTCGTATTTGGAAAACGAAAATATTGTAAGGTAGAGAAAACATTCTAGATTCAGAAAATACTTAAACGTGAAAAGTTTCGACCCTAGTCAGGCTGCGCGGACTGCGCAGACGGACTAGGGTCGATACTTTTCACAAATCCGATAAGGTCCCTTTTAGCGCGACGGGTCACATATAAGGAAAATAAGCCATGCCCCCTGGCACCCATTTTTTGTACGGATCGGAATAATTTGAACATTCTGAGAAGTACGAAAATTAGCTGCACGTAGCTGTACGTGGCCATGTTTTTTACGGATTGAGATAATTTGAACAATCTTGGTAGAGGGCCATCCAAAGAATATTTGTGCCAAATTAGTTTGAAATCTGGGCTGTAGTTTTGGAGGAGATGAATTTCAAAGTTTGACTATATACATAAACAAGAGGGCCATTGGCCCTGAAGCGCTCACCTGATATAATAACTTTTTTTTGTAAACCAATTTTCAGGTTGATTGGACAAAGAATGTGACCTCTAGGGTGCACACAAGGTTTATCTAAGATTTGACCTCGTGACCTAGAATTGATCAAGACAATCATTCTGATCAATTTTCAGGTTGATTGGGAAAAAAATGTGGCCTCTAGAGTGCACAAAAGGTTTTACAAAGATTTTACCTCATGACCTAGTTTATGACCCCAGATGACCCAATTTCAATCTTGTCTGAAAATTGATCAAGACAATCATTCTGATCAATTTTCAGGGTGATTGGGTAAAAAATGTGGCCTCTAGAGTGCACACAAGGTTTTTCTAAGATTTGACCCCGTGACCTAGTTTTTGACTCCAGATGACCCAATTTCAAACTTGTCCGAGATTTCACCAAGACAATCATTCTGATCAATTTTCAGGTTGATTGGGCAACAAATGTGGCCTCTAGAGTGCACACAAGGTTTTTCTAAGATTTGACCCCATGACCTAGTTTTTGACCCCGTATGACCTAATTTCAAAATTGTGCGAGATTTTATCAAGACAATCATTCTGAGCAATTTTCAGGTTGATTGGGCAAAAAATGTGGCCTCTAGAGTGCACACAAGGTTTTTCTAAGATTTGACCCTGTGACCTAGTTTTAGACCCCAAATGACCCTATATCAAACTTGTGCGAGATTTTATCAAGTCAATCATTCTGAGCAATTTTCAGGTTGATTGGGAAAAAAATGTGGCCTCTAGAGTGCACACAAGGTTTTTCTAAAGATTTGACCCCGTGACCTAGTTTTTGACCCCAGATGACCCAATTTCAAACTTGTCCAAGCTTTCATCAAGACAATCATTCTGAGCAAATTTCAGGTTGATTGGGCAAAAGATGGGGCCTCTAGAGTGCACACAAGGTTTTTCTAAGATTTGACCCCGTGACCTAGTTTTTGACCCCAGATGACCCAATTTCGAACTTGTCCGAGATTTTATCCAGACAATAATTCTGATCAATTTTCAGGTTGATTGGGCAAAAAATGTGGCCTCTATAGTGCACACAAGGTTTTTCTAAGATTTGACCCCGTGACCTAGTTTTTGACCCCAGATGACCCAATTTCAAACTTGTACAAGATTTCACCAAAACAATAATTCTGATTAAATTTCAGGTTGATTGGGCAAAAAATGTGACCTCTATAGTGCACACAAGGTTTTTCTAAGATTTGACCCAGTGACCTAGTTTTTGACCCAAGATGACCCAATTTCGATCTTGTCCGAGATTTTATCAAGACAATTATTCTGAGCAAATTTTAAGTTGATTGGGCAAAAAATGTGGCCTCTAGAGTGCACACAAGGTTTTTCTAAGATTTGACCCCGTGACCTAGTTTTTGACCCCAGATGACCCAATTTCGAACTTGTCCGAGATTTCATCAAAACAATCATTCTGAGCAAATTTCAGGTTGATTGGGAAAAAAATGTGACCTCTATAGTGCACACAAGGTTTTTCTAAGATTTGACCCCGTGACCTAGTTTTTGACCCCAGATGACCCAATTTCGAACTTGTTCGAGATTTTATCAAGACAATCATTCTGAGCAAATTTCAGGTTGATTGGGCAAAAAATGTGGCCTCTAGAGTGCACACAAGGTTTTTCTAACATTTGACCCCGTGACCTAGTTTTTGACCCCAGATGACCCAATTTCGAACTTGTCCGAGATTTCATCAAGACAATCATTCTGAGCAAATTTCAGGTTGATTGGGCAAAAAATGTGGCCTCTAGAGTGCACACAAGGCAAAGTTTGACGGACGACAGACGACGGACGACGGACGACGGACACCGGACGCCGGACGACGGACGCCGGACACAGCCCTATCACAATAGCTCACCATGAGCACATTCGTGCTCAGGTGAGCTAAAAATCAACTCATTTTTTACATTTGACCTCAAAGTTTGACCTTGACCTTTCATCTTGGAATCTGGTTCTTGCACGCGACACTCCATCTTACTGAGCTTGACATTTGTGCCAAGTTATTTCTGAATCCCTCCATCCATGGTGAAGTTATGGCCCGGACAAGCAAAAATCATCTCATTTTTGACATTTGACCTCCAAGTTTGACCTTGACCTTTGAGCTTGGAATCTGGTTTTTGCACGCGACACTCCGCCTTACTGAGCTTGACATTTGTGCCAAGTTATTTCTGAATCCCTCCATCCATGGTGAAGTTATGGCCCGGACAAGCAAAAATCATCTCATTTTTGACATTTGACCTCCAAGTTTGACCTTGACCTTTGAGCTTGGAATCTGGTTCTTGCACGCGACACTCTGCCTTACTGAGCTTGACATTTGTGCCAAGTTATTTCTGAATCCCTCCATCCATGGTGAAGTTATGGCCCGGACAAGCAAAAATCATCTCATTTTTGACATTTGACCTCCAAGTTTGACCTTGACCTTTGAGCTTGGAATCTGGTTCTTGCACGCGACACTCTGCCTTACTGAGCTTGACATTTGTGCCAAGTTATTTCTGAATCCCTCCATCCATGGTGAAGTTATGGCCCGGACAAGCAAAAATCTTCTCATTTTTGACATTTGACCTCCAAGTTTGACCTTGACCTTTGAGCTTGGAATCTGGTTCTTGCACGCGACACTCCGCCTTACTGAGCTTGACATTTGTGCCAAGTTATTTCTGAATCCCTCCATCCATGGTGAAGTTATGGCCCAGACAAGCTCCATCTGGACGGACGCACGCACTAACGCACGCACGCACTAACGCACGCACTAACGCACGCACTAACGCACTAACGCACATACACCGAACCGCCATTGTGACAACTATGTCGAGCTCACCGCAAGCGGGCTCGACAAAAACTGATAGCCTTTCTAGGCATTAGAATAAACAATCTTTGCATCAAGACATACTTTTGAAAATGAAATAAATGTGAAATGTCACTTTAAAATATATCCTGTTTACTAGTTATTTTCAGTCATTTTCAGGACAGAAGTAGATACCTCTGTGCATGTGTGAACAGTTTGTTATTAGCACAATTTTTATTAGCATAATTTACTGTACATTTTTGACATATTGCATGCTAAAGAGATGTAATTTTAGAGCATTTCAAAACCAGCTTTGTGCTAAAATTGATTTTCTATCAATAAGGTACAAGTGCAATTGATGAATATTTGTAGGAAACTGGTGATATTGGAAATATTTGAGGGCTTTATTCACTTGACATCAAAATGTCACTTGAAAGAAAACAATTAAAATATCTTAGAGATTTGGAAGGAGAGGGCATAATCATATGACCTTAAACATCAAGTTCAAAGCAGTTAAAACCAAATGGTGCACAGTCCTAGCAGCTATTCAAGTATTAATATGCATACCACGCCACATAATGTAACTACCCTCTTAGTATCAATATTTCTTCTGAAGATGTTCAAAATTCTTTTTTTCACTGTCAGCTTTTTTTCCCCTTGCTTACAGATTTAGCCCTCAGAGCATTTACAGATTTAGCCCTCTGAGCATTAGATTTCAATAGAAGATCCCTTTCAAATGGTGAGCCTTAATTCAACATTAAAATGATTTGTGTAGGGTCATGTATAGAGAACAACAGGTTTGTTAATTAAACATGAAAAATACCATAGCTATGATTACCTGTTTTACTTCGTTTCATTTTCTTCTATTTGTTTTGTTTGAACAAAAGAAAATTTCAAAATTCCCTGACTTTTCCCTGACTTTTTAGGCCTTTCAGATTTCCCTGACCATTTTTCAAAATTCCCTGACTTTTCCCTGACCTTGAAGAAAATACAAACTTCACTGACTTTTCCCTGACCAGTGGGCACCCTGTTAGACCATTCTATTCCAAAGATGATGCAGACAATGAATTATTTCAAGTATATGAATTTTTTCATTGTGTGATATCTTTGGGTAGAAACCATTGTGGAAACATAGACCCCTTGAGCAAAAACAAGATTTGACCTAGTCACCTTCTTTTTGACCCGAATAAAGGGGTAAATTACATCGCCAAGTCCTTTTTTGACATGTTAATCAAAATACAATATGCAAGTCATCAAGACAAAACAAACAAAGCAACAAACTCATGGTGGCTAATCACATGACTCAAAATTTCAGAAACTTGTCAATATTTTTTACAAATACTTGCCTAATTTGAATTCAGTTTGTCAGCAGAAAAGGTGGGAAAATGCCAGGAATAAGCTGGACATACAGAATTTTTTTTAAAAATTTGGTTGATCTTCAATAACTTTTTTTATCAGCTGAATTTTCAAAAATCCACCACATCCATCTTATGCATGACATCTGCTCGCCTTCTCTGCTTCAAACCAAATTCAAATCAGTTCTGTATTAACAAAATTATTGAAGATTTTCTGAAATTGATGTATCCCATGATTATGCACCAAAACACTACTCACCCCAAAAACTTGTTAAATAGTAGTGCCGCCTCCTTCTTCACAGCCCAGGTCATCAGCATGAATGCCACCGAAATGGTGAATGTTAGGTTTTTGGACAGACAGGCAGAGTGAAGGGCAGACAGACCGACACAAGTAAAACAATATGGCCCTGATCTTCCGATATGGGGGCATAACAATCAAAGCAACAAACTACCCACCCTAAAAACTTGTTCAGTAGTGGTACCGCCTCCTTCTCCACATCCCAGGTCATGTGACTTCATAACATCAACCATCTGGGAAAAATAACAAACAAGCCTGTCACAGTCACAACATACGCAACTTTTAAAGACATCCCATTCCAATTTCATTTTTATCCCATGCCAAGTAATGAATCCTGAGTGGGTTCTAATACCCCTCTGTAGCCTGATTATTTCATTTTCATGCAAAAAATTGAAATTCAGTTAAACTTGTGTAATACTAGGAAAACAATACCCCCTATTTGTATATTCGAGCCCCCTTCATAGAAATTCTGGATTCGCTGCAGATTCCCATAAATTGACTATTTTTGACTCTCCACAAGCCAATGACTATGGAAAACATCACAGAAAATGAAGAAATTCCATGTGACAAGCAATTTTTCATTTTTCACAGTGTTTTCTACACATTACGACTCAAAAAAAAAAAAAAAAAAAATCTCATTCACTTAAAAATTGCCATCTGCAAGGTCTTGGAATTTTGACTAGTCAAAAATTGTGCCTTCTTGTAATGGATTAATAATTATGTCTCTTATAAATTCATGTGATAAGGCCAACATGGTAGAATCCAAACAATGTAGGCAATTCCCTTGGGAATAATTGCTAGCTTTTAAGCAGCTTTCAAGCTTAAAAGCTACATTTACGCAGCAATATTGGCACCTGCGTAACAGATGCATATTTCTAGGGCTGGAAAAAATGCAGCTATTTAAAGGCTACCAAGCTAGGCAAATGATTTCACCGTATATTGGAAGAAACTCATTAAATTAACATGTTTTATAAAAGATCCGCCAAACTCGGTTGTTTTAAAAGTTTTGTTTGCTTTTCTTTACGTCCTTACTTGGATGATTTTTGAGAAAATAAAGATCGGCAATGTCCGTAAAACTGCCACGGATTGACGTCATACAATGGTTTGACTACACCCCCAATCCAGCGCATGGAGTGTCTGACAAAGATAAAGTGTGCGACTTTTCTGTCATATAGCTAAGTCTCAGTTTTTACCCATTTCACGATCGTAAGAGTAATACAGACAAACTTAAACCATTCTTTGGCACATTTCTTCACTCACTAACGACATATTCTTTGACTGTTTTAACACTTTTCCTAACATTTACTAAGGATTATTTCCGTGTTTTGAGTATCGTTTGGGGAAGTCGCTTTATGACAGAAAAGTCGGACACTTTTTCAGTAATTTCAGGCTTTCCGGGCAATGACCCATGACATACCGTTTTTCCAGCCATGATGTCATTAAGTGGCCGGTATGACATCATAACTTCAAGTCAGAAGTTTAGCGTTTTTTCTTCGGTAAAAATCGGAAAAGACCAAAATATCCAAATTAAAAGATGAAATAAATACACTTATAATGTTTGAAAATTGTAGAAACTTTGATATTTGGTTATTAGGAAGGTGTTTTTTCGACACAAGAGTTTAATTTTGCCAATCAGCGGACACTTTAACCTTTTCGTTTGCAAGCGCGCTTTCAAGCGCGGTTCAGGAACGCCTATACTGTTTAGGGGGGTATGGGCTTTTAAAAGCAATTTTTACACTATTAAAGTTATTATGACACCGGGAATATTGCGGGAAAGTGTTATGTTCTTGTGAAATGTGAAGAAAAACACAGTTTTTGGGTTTGTATGAGCTGTTACGATGGTCAGGAGGGTTCAATATTCTGCAGAAGAGGTCCGGCGAATCACCATGTCAGTGCCGGTGTATCAGTTTATCTTGGCCCCTGGGCAGCTTGGCCCCCGGGGGCTAAGCTACCCGCGGGCAGCTTGGCCCCCGGGGGCCAAGCTACCCCGGGGTATCTTAGCCCCCACCCTGGGTAGCTTGGCCCCCACCTAAAATCTTTTTCCAGAGTCCCCTAAAATACAAAACAATGTCTGTAAATGTTACGCCTACTGTTAAATGAAAAGAAAAAACAAAGTTTAATGTGTTTTGGTCAAATTAATTTTTCGCCTTTTTTGGCGCAGAATAGGGGCGGGGGCCAAGCTACCCAGGCCTGGGTAGCTTGGCCCCCACCTAAAATCTTTTTCCAGAGTCCCTCAAATTAAAAAACAATGTCTGTAAATGTTACACCTACTGTTAAATGAAAAGAAAAACCAAAGTTTAATGTGTTTTGGTCAATTTAATTTTTCGCCTTTTTTGGCTTAGAATAGGGGCGGGGGCCAAGCTACCCAGGCCTGGGTAGCTTGGCCCCCCCCTAAAATCTTTTTCCAGAGTCCCCCAAAATATAAAACAATGTCTGTAAATGTTACGCCTACTGTTAAATGAAAAGAGAAACCAAAGTTTAATGAGTTTTGGTCAAATTATTTTTTCGCCTTTTTTTGGCGCAGAATAGGGGCGGGGCCAAGCTACCCAGGCCTGGGTAGCTTGGCCCCCACCTAAAATCTTTTTCCAGAGTCCCTCAAATTAAAAAACAATGTCTGTAAATGTTACGCCTACTGTTAAATGAAAAGAAAAACCAAAGTTTAATGTGTTTTGGTCAAATTAATTTTTCGCCTTTTTTGGCTTAGAATAGGGGTGGGGGCCAAGCTACCCAGGCCTGGGTAGCTTGGCCCCCCCCTAAAATCTTTTTCCAGAGTCCCCCAAAATATAAAACAATGTCTGTAAATGTTCCGCCTACTGTTAAATGAAAAGAGAAACCAAAGTTTAATGTGTTTTGGTCAAATTATTTTTTCGCCTTTTTTGGCGCAGAATAGGGGCGGGGGCCAAGCTACCCAGGCCTGGGTAGCTTGGCCCCCACCTAAAATCTTTTTCCAGAGTCCCCTAAAATACAAAACAATGTCTGTAAATGTTACGCCTACTGTTAAATGAAAAGAAAAACCAAAGTTTAATGTGTTTTGGTCAAATTAATTTTTCGCCTTTTTTGGCGCAGAATAGGGGCGGGGGCCAAGCTACCCAGGCCTGGGTAGCTTGGCCCCCACCTAAAATCTTTTTCCAGAGTCCCTCAAATTAAAAAACAATGTCTGTAAATGTTACACCTACTGTTAAATGAAAAGAAAAACCAAAGTTTAATGTGTTTTGGTCAATTTAATTTTTCGCCTTTTTTGGCTTAGAATAGGGGCGGGGGCCAAGCTACCCAGGCCTGGGTAGCTTGGCCCCCCCCCTTAAATCTTTTTCCAGAGTCCCCCAAAATATAAAACAATGTCTGTAAATGTTACGCCTACTGTTAAATGAAAAGAGAAACCAAAGTTTAATGAGTTTTGGTCAAATTATTTTTTCGCCTTTTTTGGCGCAGAATAGGGGCGGGGGCCAAGCTACCCAGGCCTGGGTAGCTTGGCCCCCACCTAAAATCTTTTTCCAGAGTCCCTCAAATTAAAAAACAATGTCTGTAAATGTTACGCCTACTGTTAAATGAAAAGAAAAACCAAAGTTTAATGTGTTTTGGTCAAATTAATTTTTCGCCTTTTTTGGCTTAGAATAGGGGTGGGGGCCAAGCTACCCAGGCCTGGGTAGCTTGGCCCCCCCCCTAAAATCTTTTTCCAGAGTCCCCCAAAATATAAAACAATGTCTGTAAATGTTACGCCTACTGTTAAATGAAAAGAGAAACCAAAGTTTAATGTGTTTTGGTCAAATTATTTTTTCGCCTTTTTTGGCGCAGA